>JAOPHQ010000619.1:0-141954 GCA_030340625.1 Merluccius polli
CGGATGAAGGGGACCGTTTTATTTCCCCCCCCCCCCCCCCAAAAAAAATAAATAAATAAATAAATACAGAAATAAATAAATAAATAAAAAATAAATAAATAAAAACCTTAAAACCGCCTTTTGTTAATTGTACCCAAAACGCAAAAATCTTTGCATGCACGAATTAACGTTTTAAAATGATATAAATAAATGCTGTATATATAAATAAATACAGCAAATGTGGTGTCGTTCCTCTTATTCGCCAGCAGGCAGCGCCATAATGCATGATGTCATAATGCCTCCGGAGCGCCAGGGGTCGCTGTGGTCGCGTCGCAAAGCGGCGACACACAACATCAACAAACACTGTAACGGGAAGATGGCGGACCCGGAGGAGCCCAAAGCCAAGCCGACTTGCGCTTTTCTCTTTAAAAAGTCCACCAAGAAATTCGCCGGGCGAAAGAGGAAAGCCAGCGACAGCGACAAAGGTAAAGAGAGCAAGCAAGCAAGCGGTTTTAACTCGTTTAAAAGTTTGGAGAAATTGCAGCCCCATTCACCTTGCATGGACACTAGGCCTGTCTATCATAACCACAGCCATTCTGCACTGTGTCATACTAGTATACTATAATACGACGGATGTTAGTAGTAAAATGTGTTTTTTCTGAATTATGTTTTAAATTCAGATGGCAGCAGCGACGAGGACAAAAATAACGTGGTCCGGAGAGAAAAGAAAGACACACGAGTTAACCCAATGGTTCAGAGAGTAAGCTGACCTTTGACATTGACATTGTCACGTGACTTCATGGTCTTGTTTTTCTCTGAATGTGTTTGATGTGTTTGATGCTGACCCCCACGTGTTGTGGTCCCTATTGCAGTCCAGGAAGGTTGAAAAGGAGGAGGCCGTGTCCTCCAGCGATGGGGAAGAGGAGGAGAAGGAGAAGAAGATCACAGTGGCCTACAAGTCCACCCGGTCAGCAGTGAGTTCACATTTATTCATGGGGATCATCATGATCATCAGCATCATGACTGGGACTGGGGAAAGCAGTCCAAGCAGTCCTGATATAGAGACAGATGCTGCCGTTGCTGGACTAGAGAGTCATTAAAATGAATGCATCTCTTCCCCTCTCTCCCTATTCTTTATGTCTACATTTACGTTGTCCCATTGTTTTTTACCGTCTCCCCCGCCGCTCTGCCATCTCTGTGACTCGTCCGACTAGAAACCGGAGGGTCCAGAAGACATGGGGGCCACTGCTGTGTATGAGCTGGACACAGAGAGAGACAAGGATGCCCAGGCTATCTTTGAAAGGAGTCAGAAATTGCAGGAGGTGAGTCTTTGTTGTTTTCCTGTGTATAGGAAGACAAACACACACACAGCTCAGTTTTACTTTGTTAAACTATGGCTAAATGCAACTGACTTGACTATTATTTTCAAAACAACAGACGATGTGTTATATTGTCGTGGCTAAAGTATTAAAAATAAATAATCTCATTGGCTTTCAAATAAAAAAATCATATAGAGTCCAAGATGTATTGTATCCTAATACACAAGTAGATTATGATTATTATTGTATTATTATTATTATTATTATTATTATTATTATTATTATTATTTACATTAATAAGCTATTGACCTGTGATCAGGAGCTGACTGGTAAAGAGGACGATAAGATCTACCGCGGCATAAACAACTACCAGAAGTACATTAAGCCCAAAGACACCACCATGGGGAACGCGTCGTCTGGCATGGTCAGGTAGGTGGCAGCAGCGCACATGTATTATATTATGCACATACACAACATCGTCCCACATGGCCAGTATCAACAGCCACCGAACCGGACCGGTGGTGCTAATATTAAAATGGAATATGCAGCGTTTTTATAAAGGAGAATTTCAAGGATAGTCGTCAATTTAATGTGTTGCAATAGTTTGAATATGGATTAAGAATACATAAATGGATTTATGTAAAGGGCCACTAGTGATTCCAGTTGTTGTGCATGGATCTGCACTTTCACAACCTTGCACAAAGCTAAGCTGGCATGCTAGCTTTGGTTCTAAAACTAGAATTGGTATATAATTGACTCCCTGTAAAATGTATTAATAGTTTTACAGGACATGCAAACAAAGGCCTCAGCACTGGCGTTCATGTCGTGTATATGTATAAAGATCCTTGGTGGTCCTTTTACTTCTAATGTGTTGTTGGAGTTTGCTTATAATACAGATTCTCTCACACCCTTAACCAGGAAGGGACCAATCAGAGCTCCAGAACATCTGAGGGCGACGGTCAGATGGGACTACCAGCCAGACATCTGCAAAGACTACAAAGAGACTGGCTTCTGTGGTTTTGGCGGTGAGGGAAGCTTTTTCTCTGAAATTGACCGTAACAAATTAAAGGTTAATGGGTCCTAAAATCATTCTTGTGTTTGTTATTTCTGTCAACAGACAGCTGCAAGTTCCTTCACGATCGCTCGGACTACAAGCACGGCTGGCAGATTGAGAGGGAACTAGAGGAGGGCCGATACGGGGCTAACGGTACAGTCAAGAAGGACCCTCGGG
Organism: Merluccius polli; assembly: GCA_030340625.1. Classification (NCBI taxonomy): domain Eukaryota; kingdom Metazoa; phylum Chordata; class Actinopteri; order Gadiformes; family Merlucciidae; genus Merluccius; species Merluccius polli. The sequence goes on from JAOPHQ010000619.1 coordinate 2,530, forward strand.
TGTATTTGACCTTCTAGCGAGTGTCTCTGAACATCAGTGATGACATTTGTTTCTATGAATCTAGATGAAGAGAACTATGAGGTGAGCAGCGATGAAGAAGATTTACCCTTCAAGTGTTTCATCTGCAGGAGCTCCTACAAGAACCCCATCATCACAAAGTAAGTCATGGCTCCTTCAAGCTATTAAACATTCTTACTTTCACTTGCGTGGATACGCATTCAAAATGGGTTTAGTCTGGGACAGCTCGGTCAACAAGACCGACACGACTGTTGCATGATTTTATTCAATTGCCTGTGGAAAGTACTAGTGTTATGTTCAAGTAATATTCTTTGAGCCAATGGCCATAGACTGCCTGTGTACTGACAGTCCGTACTGTCCGTGACTGAAATGTATTGGCTTTGTATTAAAATAATGAAATCACATTTCTTCCCATTGACTTAGAATGGTGGTGGGTCACTCTGCATCCAACTACCACAAACCACCCAAATACTGTTAAGAGGAACTACATGCTTGTCTCGTCCGCATGAGCTTCACAAACAAGGCGATCATGGCTGCCACTTGATTGTAGCACATTTTAAGACCTTTTCTGCCCCATCAACCCACTGTGTTCCAGGTGCAGACACTACTTCTGTGAGGCCTGTGCACTGCAGCATTACCGCAAGTCTCAGCGATGTTATGTGTGCAACACCCAGACCAACGGCGTCTTCAACCCGGCTAAAGGTAAGCCACGCCCCTAACATATGGTCCAATAGACTGGGGGAATATATGGAGATATCAGTGATGAATGTCCTTGTATCATTTCAGAGCTGATGGCTAAGATCCAGAAACAACAGGCTTTATTGGACCAGCCACCGTCTGAAGAGGAAGACTAGTCCCTTCTTCCAAGTTCACATCCACTTTCTCCATTTGCGTTCCACACATATCCATGCTGTCTTTAGCTGTCTGTCCTTGTGAATTTGTTTTTGAATAAATAATATTTTTTGGAATAGCAATTGTCTTGTTTATGGAACTGAAGGATTGAAGGGAACAGTTTGGGGGGTTTTCTTTTAACATTTTAATTAACAAGTGAACTTTCGGTTGACATTTTGCCAAAAACATTCTTTGCCTTTTTTTTGGCTAAAATTTGCATGCAACCAGAAAACAAAACAAGCACCTTCGTGACATTCACGTTTGATGTATGCAACATGGTATTCATTAAAAATACACAATCGTATATTCTCTAACTTTTACCTTTTGAACTGTTGCTTGACAGACAGTATGTTGTAACAGGCAGATGGACTCCCAAACACGGATCTGCTGGGTGAAAGGAAATACTGGAGGCAAACTGAAAGCTCTGCTGTAAACAAGTGAGCCTTAATGAGGCTAATGCTGGTCAGGAGTGTCTCACCTCACCATGGAGTCTATTAGCGCAGAAGCTATTAGCCAATTAGAGGTAGTATATTCCCTCTGAGCAGTTGGCAGCCTTATTTGATAACGCTGTTCATGAGTCTTAACACAAGCCCACCCTCTTAACACTTAAAGCATCAACTATTAAACAAGGGGACCGTTCTCTTGTTATGAGCGGACATAAGTTGGACCCAGCCAGTGTAGCTTCGCACACATAATAGAGCAAAAATACATCGAAGACAACCAAGTGGCTGTCGTCTTTCAAGATCTCGAAATATTTCTTTGAAAGTTCAGAATAGAATTATGTACATCACAAAAAAAAACTTTTCAGCCTGGGATTGTTTCAGAGTCTGCCTCCTGACATCCCGGGTCCTCGTCGAGCCGTTTCACGGCAAACTGCGTCTGCTTCCTCTGGGCTGTCAGAAGTCCCAGTCGTCCACCTCCAGGTGACTGAGGCCAGACTCCAGGCTGGCCAGCCCTGCGGGAGAGTCCTGGGCCTGAGAGCTCTCGAAGGAGGTGATGGGTGATACAGGCCTGAACAGCTCTGGCAGCGCTTCCGATGGCCGCCGCTTGATCTGCAATAATCCAAAATATGAAGGGAAAAAAATGCATGAATTCAGTTTCGAGAATGCAGAGGTTACACACTTTGTTGACAGTGATGATAACTAGATACCGTGTTTAGCTAAAAATAGTGCGTTATGTAATATATGTGTTGAACACACCTGTTTGAAGAAGGGGTGGCCTATAAGAGTGGTGGCAGATGGTCTGAAAGAGAAATGTTTAAAAAAAAAAAAGAGACAACAATAAGCAGGACCTCCATTATTGTAATCTCGGAGCAAAAACAATAGTTTTCAGAGATTTCCTGTATTACTGGACTCACTGTGTTCCTCTAGCCCAGTGGTTCTCAAACAATTTTTTACTAATGTACAGAAATAAAATACTTCGCTTAATGAGAAACATGGGCTTGTGCCTCAAATGTTCTGAGTACCCGCTGCAGTCCCATTTGAGAAACACTGCTCTAGCCTATCCCCCTCCCAGCGCCCTCTCCCGCCTGCCTTCCTATTGCCTGCCACTCGTTGCCAGAGACTCCTCTATAATGTCCAAGGCAGTGCCTGGGATGACCTCACCTCTTCTCCGGCTCCCGCTGCAGACACAGCTCCACGAAGGCGTGGAAGTGCGGGGAGAGGGTGCGGCTGTAAGGGTGTCCCCCCGTGGAGGACGACGACGATGGCTCCCCGTTAGAGTGGCGGGCGCTGCAGGCCCCGGGGCCCTCGCAGATCCCTGAGTCGGCCCCGGAGCGTGAGGGCTTCATGGACAGGTCCTCCGGGGGGATGGTGGTGGTGTCCAGCAGGCAGGGCACCGTCCCGTTCAGCTTCTCCAGCAACATCTAACAGAGGGAGAGGGGGGGGTAGATGGAGCCAGGCCACTCTGTGGCACTTCCTCCTCTCACCGCCTCCATTTAAACACTCACAGAAGTTTGGCTATAGCATTGTCAAACTTCTTGATCCAAGATTATTAAAACACTAATCTAAACCGTAGTGATTATTTACAGCATACAACACCACTATTGTACCGAATAAGCCCATTTGAGAAAAACACCTTATTCTGGGTTATGTACAGAATATAATCATAAATCGCACATAAATCACTATTTATGAAATATATGATGGAATAATGGCAAACTACATATGTTAACCATATGGTCAACAGTGTATTGAACAATGTGCAGTTCCACTGCCTTTTAAGGTATAGCTTTCAAAATGAAGGTAACATCTAACATATTGAACTAACAGTGAAGGGCAAATGCTGTAAACATACGAGATGTGTGTGTTTAAGAGTGTAACCAATATAGCAATGAACTCTGAAAGTCGACAGCAATAGAAAATGAAGAACAACGCTGGCTTCTGCTGACCTGTGTAGCCGGCATGTCTTTGAAGGGCACATGTCCGTTAGCCAGTTCACAGGCCGTTATGCCCAGACTGTAGATATCCGAGCGAAAGTCATAGCCCCGCAGATTCTTCAGAGGGAAAGAGAAAACACAACTGTTCAGTGTTCACATGACAGGTCACGATCTCAGACTCATGTATCTTGTTTTTTTGCTTTGTCGAAAGTTAAGCACGTATGTTGGGAGAGAAACGCATTCAAAAGAAAATAGATTTCTGTTTGTGTTGCGTCGCCATGTAGAATTGTGCTCAGGGTGGATACGGTACCTGCTGCAGCACCTCTGGGCTGAGCCAGGGCAGGACCTTGACGCTGTACTGGGGGAAGTCGTGGACCACTTTGGCCCGCTGGCCGTGGCGGATGAGACTGAAGATGCTCCTCAGGCCTGACATGCATACCTGGCCGTCGGCCGCGATCAGCACGTGGCTGGCCTTCACACTTCTAGAAACACACACACACACACACACACACACACACACACACACACACACACACACACACACACACACACACACACACACACACACACACACACACACACACACACACACACACACAGGCTCAGACACCTTCCGCTCCTCGCCTCCCATGCGACGGGTACAACTCACGTGCATACTTACATGCAGTGCCTTACCGGTGCACGTAGCCCATGTGGTGGATGTACTCCAACGCTTTGAGCATGCCCAGTAGAATGTAGGCAATGGCCAACTCACTCATGCCGTCCATGAAGTGGGAGCTGATGAGGTCTCTGGCTGAGCCTGCACATGATATATTGAATGAATATTGACAGTCATATTGAAAAAAGGTTTCAGGATGGAGTCATGCAGAATATGTTTCAGTGGGATGCTTAAAGTTTCTATTTTGTTTTTACAAAAGATGTTTTCTAATCTCTTTTTTCTACATTTTGAGTGCATTGCTTTTATTGTCCTTTCCAAGCAATTTGTAAAACCAGTTTGTAACAGGTGATATTTTGATAAAGTGCATTGTTATTGAAATGCCCTTTCAAATTCCAACTGTCAGTTACAGAGGCTGTTTCTGCCAAACTTAAACCTGCCCTATGTAACTTTTCACTGTACCCAACACTTTTGCACAAGATGTGTAGTGAAAATTATATAAATATGTTGATGTTTCAAATTGAACTCATTGATTTCCCCCCCCCCCCCCCCCCCCCCAACTCCTTCATTATTGATTTGACCAACTGATTCAATTCAATGTTTGTCTATTCCTTACCATAGGCCATGAAAGGGGTGATCACCCACAACTCATTTTCTGCTATGAAGATGCTCCTGTAGGGAAGAATACTGGGGTGGTGGAACAGTTTGGACACCAGCAGTTCCCCCTGCAATGGACAACAGGAAGAGGAAGATTACACACAACAGTATTGCATCTAAGGTTATTTATTTTACCGTTAAGTGAATCGGAAAAGAGGAATGCATGGGTTAGATGAGGGACGTTGAGGAGCCTTGCTCATAAGCCTTTATTTCTTCGTCTTTTTTTCGAAAAAATAAAAATAAAATATGTAGGCCTATAGTAGTCACTAGTTTTCCTGAAGACTTTAGACTTCTGCAAATGTACTTAAAGAGAGTCAATGTGTGTGCGCAATGTAAGTGATACAGCACCGGAGAGACCACGCAAAGCATGGTGAAGCAGTGAGCCGAATGGAACAGAGGGGGTGGACCTGCAGGAAGGCCACCATGTCATTGGTGCAGGACTCCAGGGCGATGCGACGGATGGCTACGTGTTCTCCTGTGGGCTTGTAACGGGCCAGGTTCACGGTCATCAGGTCCTCCAGGCCCCGACCTAACACACACATACACGCACACACGCACACACACAGAAAGTCCACTATGATTACTCTCAGGTCAAATCAACACACATCATAGGGACATCCTCACCACAGATGCATGGTTTGATATATTGCTAAATAATATTACAACTTCCCACTGTCTATTCCATGTCAACCTTTACACGTGTTGAGGTCCATCATTGTGTGTAGTAATAAAGTGTTGCTATTCTGACACAGCTCCATTGCTCCATTGCTTGTTAGCTACATCCCCCCTACTTAACTATTTTACTGCACTGAAATTGACTGGATGCATTGCGAAACATGCAGTTAAAAAATAAAACACTGCAGCTTTTGCAATAAAACCGAGCCCTTACAGGCGGTATAGACGTTGATGACTCGTATTGAAGAGTCAAATTTAATGTATGACATCATATTGTGCTGCACTGGTCAGCGTCTCCCTCCCAGCCCTACTCACCGATGACGGTCAGCAGCTCGTAGGCACTGCTGTCGGGCAGGAAGCTGGCCATGGTGTCCCAGCGGGCGAGCGAGGTCAGGCTGTCCCGGCTGTCTTCATGGGCCTGTGTGTGTGTATGGAGGGGGAGGGGGGGGGGGGGGGGGGAGAGTGATCAGAGTGACTGTTCAGGACTGTGCCTAAAGGCTAACGCAGATGCTCAATAACCAATGCGATCATTATCAAAGCACGGGTCGGAACGTTCTGTGCAGACTGCTGGTGAGTAGAGCTGGGCAATATATATTGGCAAAAATCTCACTTGGTGGTGTCATGGTATTTGAGCGATAGTATTATTGACTATTAACTGCACGTTAACAACTGAGAGAAACTGTGGATATGATGGCCAATATGGTATATGCTGACACTCATACAGAACAGGAAGGGGTGCACAACATTATTTAGTACACAAGATCATTTAACTGCAAAGCTTCATATCAATAAAAACAATAACATCTCATGACATTTCAGATGTTAAGATATTATATTTATATATTGCCCAGCTGGACTTAATGGAGCAATACAAATATAATTCTATTTTACCTGAAAACACTCAATTGATGTTATGTCCAATATAACATGCAGGTGTAGGTGTGAGTGTGTGTGTGTGTGATAGCGGGACAGTGCACTTTCCAAAGACACAACAATGTTAACAAGAGACAGTGTTAACACAAAACTGTAGTGGAAAATCAAATCATGACTGGTAAACTGCATCACATCAGATAAACCAGAGCAAGTAGCTGTTATAAACAGTATGTCAGTCGTACCATCTTTGAGCAGGAGATGAATGTGACCTACTACGCTTATAATTTAGTTCCGTGTTGTTGGGCTCTTAAGAGTATTTAAACCGCTGTATTTGCATTAACTTTCCTCTGGCACTTATTTTTTTGATTCACTGTGGAACCTTTCTCAGTAAAACCAAAACCTGTAACCATTAAAGATGCATATGAATAGGATAAGAAATGCATAACAAAGTCTATTGCTATTGAGCAGCCGTGAAATCCACTCCAGCTTTTTTGATGGGTTGTAGATATGTATGGCCAAAATCTTCTGTTCCGATATAGGTCATTTCATATCTCGATAATGATATATATCACAATGTAGCATGTTTTCTGGTAATTCAATAAATAAATATAGTCTATATAAAATAACCACATGGTAAAACCTATTTTCGTATACTCTTGTGTGAATTAAATACTTGACAAATGACAAATTAGTATTTTTGCATTGTAATGCCGCTTTTAAAACTAGCTAAAGACAACACATGCCGTATCAAGATAGCCAAATTCTAAGACGATATTTAGTCTGATATCACAATATCAATATAATATCGATATACTGCCTAGCCCTAATGCATAGTATACTGTATATAATACAGATAATTATTATCACAAATATAAGCAGTCCATAACGAAAGTGCACCAGACCTCAGTTCAACATCTGTCTTTGACATTATTCTATTTCTGTTGCTCCGGTGTGAGAGAATAGTGCCATGAGGGTGGAAAGCAGAATCATGTGTTTTGTGTCTGTGGCAATCATTAGTAAGATAATACTTGACATCAAGAGAACTCCTTTGCCATACTGTATGTTATATACATAGTGTATATTATCTTAAAATAATAAATTTTAAAAAAGCGATATTTAGGGTAGAAGTTGAACTTTGTCGACTCAAGTTAGACCCAGTGTTGTCAACTAGGTTGAATAAAAGCTTTAGTACCTCTGTTCCATATTTATGGACCATGACATTATTGGTCCGGGATATGCGTTCTCCATTAGTCTGATTTGGAAAAATGATGTCAATGGTCCAACTTCTCCTCAAATTCTTTCGCACAAACCAAGTTGATGTAGCAGATCGCATATGCGTATGAAGTAGTACTGTTATTTGAGAAAGTGTGACGGTTCCCCTTTAATGTTATGACATCTCAACTAAGCAAAAATTCCAACAGCTGTACTATTCATGATATTGGAATGTGTGCATGCATTGTGATCCTTACATTGTGATAAATATTATTCTGCCACATTCTAACCAGTACAGCCCAAGCCCTGCTCATGACAACAACTAATACTGATAAAAAACAATAATAATAATAATCATTCTGGCTGATTAGACTTATTGTTTATCCCCTAGATGACATCCACCCCTGCCATTGCTGACATCACGCACCACATTCTACCATTTCTGCCTCTGGCGTCAGAACTGTCCCTAAGTGAAGAGGTGGGACGTTTCCTTCTGAGGACTACGCCTTAGTCAGAAGCTCATGCATGAAAGTGCCACAGCATTGAGAATGGTGAGTTGTACCACATACACAACACACAAATGCGTACATTAGTACATACATACAATATACATAACACTGCATGGTTTGCACACATTCACGCATGCACGTGGAAGAAAGGTGAGGAAGCAGTGGCCGCTGTGCCACACTTACTTTCCTGAGGGAGAATCCCTGAGCTTGCTCTGGGATAGAAAAGCCCACATCAATGACATCAGAACACCCAACAAACAAGAAAAGAATAGTCTGTGTTTAGCATCTGTGAGTGTCGATGAGAGGTCAACTATAGCTTCCTTGTAACACAAGCAGGATTAGTCCGCACCGGATGCTTCAATCTTTAGGGTGAAAGCAGACAATAGCAAGAGTTTGCCAGCACTGTGAAATTAAAGTGGACGCTTAGTTTTGACTATGTTCGACTCCTTGCAGCCATAACTTATTTGCGGCTATGAAAATGGTTAAATCTGCAGCTGAAGTAATTTAAATGATTACTTTGTTAAATGTCTTGATTCATGTTGTTTTCTGATCAGTATAATGTAATGAAACGTAGAGCATAGCCACAACATGAATCCAAACTGATTTACAACATGCAGCCATGTGCCATGAGGGAATAGCGGGGGAAATGAAAATGAGGCAAAGCTTGCACAAAGAATATATCAGCCGATCACTCTTTTAGACACCTAAACTTGGGTGACTTCTACAATGAAATATCACATTAAGTGTTACAATATTATTTTCCCCATCATTCTTTTGCTATAAAATATGTGAATAATTCCTAATCAAAGGATCTACTGCATATACTACTTTAAGCTTATAACAAATATATTTAAATAAAATAATTATTATTCCAACTCTCATGGGATCTCATAGGACACCCATCTTGTATAATCATATGCATCCCTAGACACTAAACAGCTCTAGGGAGGGCACTGTATCAAATATTGTACATAAATTATCATTAGTAAACATTATTGGTGTGTATAGAAATAAATGCACCAACAAAAGACAGAGAAGTGCAAAGCAAATGCCTGGATTCAATAGGACTCACATGCCATCAATTCAACTACAACTTCTAGAGGAAAAATATTACCCACAGCAAACAAAGCAGGGGGAAAAAATACATTTGACACCAAATTTCTCCCCCATATTGCCAATAACCGTAACTGCAACTGCTAAAGACACATGGGTTGAAAGGAAATAAAACTGTGCTCCAGCCAAACTTCTTGCAATAGATGTTGCATTAAAGAGCAAAGCAAAGCATCATACTTTTGGGTATTTCTTTTTTTTAAGTTACAGGTACACTTTTAAGTAAATGTGTGTGCAGTGTGCATTTGGGGGTTATTACACATCTCATCGTGGTGCAGATTGTAACCTGGCTTGCATGGAAAACCTCACCTCCAAATAACTCCAAATCCCTCAGGCTCTCCACACTCAATTTTTCTGTTACCCAACGCTGACAGACAGACAGAAGGTTAATTACACATATGAAAAAAGAGAAAATTCAAATTATAAGATCACACAGCTTGAAGTTGTTTTCCCACATTTTTTTTGTTAAATTGATGAGGCAACATCAAACAACCCGGTGAAGACACCAGTTGGTCTGGACACAATGGTGGAAAATGTCCTACTGAGAGTCAAGCATGATGGTCAGACATAATGTCTTCTTTGATTTGCAATAGTCCAGATTCACTTACAAGAAAAGACATGGATCCTGTTGACTGTGAAACCTATAGCTTCAAAAACTCATCCGGAGAATATCTGCAGAGAAAAGTATAACCACCATAAAAAGGGGAAAGGTGTTTTTAGTTGAATTCACTCCGTCTGGACTGCAACTCCTCTTTACGTTGAGACAGCACAGTAGACATTTATTAGGGATACTATAGGGATACACTGAACTCAGAAGTCACATCATTGATCGTCACTAGCGACATAAAGAAACCAAATGTTATCCTAGCGACAGTTTACCAGATGTTACATACCGTATTTGAGTTCATTGAATTCTTTGATCGTCAGTGAGTGCAAATGCATTTGTCACGAACCTGACGCTTGGATCGGTATCTGTTGCCCTCTTCTTGATCAACGATGCTGTGGTCAACATCTGATTGGTCCGAGAACCTACAAATAATGTCCCTAGGGACACAAGACACATCGTTTTCAGTAACTTCGTCCCAACGCTTAGGTTTAAAAGGTGTGACCTGCCGTGGTGAAAGTGCATGGCTAACAGAAACGTTAGCTAGCTGTTGTAAACGGTGTGATCACTCGCAACGGATTTATCGGCTCCGCGGACTGACATACCTGTGTGGAACTATTCGCAGTCATGTCCTATCGGGTTGTGAGTATGAATTATTAGCGGATAAATGAAGCGTATTTGTGGATAATATAACGCTAGGGAGCCATCCTTTTCCTGTTGGGTTTGCTGACGGTCTTGGACGAGTCCGCTCCGATTGGCTGGAGAGGAGCCGCGTCGCGTTCAATCTACGAAGTGCGCGAAATGATGACGTAAAGCTCCATTTAGGTCGGAACTGAAAATACATCTTTGGGGGTCAGAAAAAAAAGGTAAATATGTGCGGCCATTGTTTAATATAAACACGAAGTCCATACACAGCCTATTGCGAACTGCCCAGTTTCCAGAAGTAAACTTTAATCGGGCCTCATGTTTGTAGGTCGGCTAGCTTTTAGCACAGCTAGCCTGAGCACACCCACCGTCTCGAAGCTAAGTCTTTCCAGATTGGGTTTTGCGGCCTTAAAGGATTTGACGTCTCACTTCGCGTTAATCTACGGCTGACTTCAACAGCCCGTCACAATTAAAAAACGTCGCCCCCGTTGTTTGTTTAAAACATCCTTACAATTCCCAGCTGGATCAATCGGTTTGAACGGGGGCTGCTAACGCCTAGCGCTAGCAATACAATGCTAACTGCTGCGTTCTGCGACCACTGACTGACGCTGTTGAATGACAACAATGTCGTCGCATGTCTTCTTCTGATGCATTGTTAACCTCTCCCCACCTCCTACAGCTTAATGATGAACTGGAATAAAGGTGGGCCAAGTGGCAAGAGAGGTTTTGGATTCGGGGGTTTTGCACTCGGTGGTGGTGGAGGTGGAGGAGGGAAGAAGGAAGAGCCCAAACCGCCCCACCATTCCCACACGTCCTTCGTCCCAGCAGGGTCCGCTGGCGGATACGGCAAGAACCAGCAGCTCCCCTCGTTTTACAAAATAGGAACCAAAAGGGCAAATTTCGACGAGGAGAATGCGTGAGTATACTACACCCATTTCCTCTTCCGATTCTGACCCCACCACGCATGCTCAGTAAATGTCCACACGTTGATGTGAATGACCCTCTCTTGAGTCCTGGGCAACAGTTCAAGTATTTTTATTTTTATTTTTTTTCTATTTCCGTCCAGGTACTTTGAAGATGACGAGGAGGAGGCCGGGGGCGGCGTGGACCTGCCATACATCCCCGCCGAGAACTCGCCCACAAGGCAGCAGATGCAGTCCGGCGGCGGCTCGGACAGCGAGGACGACCCCCTGGACGCCTTCATGGCGGAGGTCGAGGTGAGGACAGGAGAGGCCAAACCCCCTCTTTGTGTTTTTTCGCTTTCCAACGTCCTAAGCAAGCAGGTTTCTGTTTCAGAGCCAAGCCGCCAAAGACATGAGGAAACTGGAAGAGAAGGAGAAAGAGAAGAACACTGACAAGTAAGATTTTTGTTACGTTGGTTTCCTCAATTTGTTAAGTCCTTGTGCAGGTGCACAGTTTTGCACTCGACTTTAAACTTGCACAGTGTACCTTTTTTTTGCTGCAGCCACCACTTTTGTTTTTCAATTATTTAGCTAATTATTACAAACTCATCCTTCAAGACATTGGTGGATGGGTTTTATTTATTAGCCTTTTCAAACAATTGGAACGAAAGTAATGTCTACAGTGAAAGAGTTGCAACGTGTAGGTTTAAAAATATATATAAACAATGGACAAAACTGATTAAATTCTCATTTTGGGATTAAAACAAAAAAGAATGCCTCTCTACATTGGGCATTACCATAGAAAACTGAATATTCAATACATGATGGGAAGCATGCTTTTATAACAATCTGGCCCCAAAACATAATACGTGACAAACAATTTAAATGTACTTTGTACACATTTGTGGAATAGTTGTATCAAAAGACAAAGTAGCCTTATGGTAAGGGGATGAGGGGTGCCGTGGGTGTCTGAACAGGTCGCAGGGATGTTTTTTTTCTCCGCTTGTCTTTCCAGGGGTATTCGCGATGACATTGAAGAAGAAGATGAACAAGTGAGTGAGCCGTCCAATGTTTTAAACGCAACACATTTCATTTAAATCGGAGGAGTCACTGTATTTCCAGTTCCCCCCCTCCTCTACTGATTTACATGTTAGTGCGTCTCCTGGGGGACGTCCTTAACAACGGCCTCTTAATCTTAATCTTTTTCCTGTGTCTATACTCTGCATTGGTAAACAAAGGCTCTTGAAAATACTGATAATTATTCTGCCCTTTGTCCTAAAGCTGATTTCTGATTGGTTGTGTGTGTGTGAGCATACTGGCTGGCCTGTCCCTGCGTTGCGGTGAGCAGGGATCCGGTGCGGTGGCTGATGCACGATGCTGTGCTCTGTACTGCAGGAAGCTTACTTCCGCTACATGGCAGAGAACCCCACCGCCGGCCTGGCCCTGGACGACGAGGATGATAACATTGACTATGACAGCGACGGCAACCCCATCGCTCCAACCACCAAGAAGATCATCATGCCGCTACCGCCCATAGACCACTCGGAGGTAACCATGAGACTCTGCCCGATTCCTGTGCTCTCTGAGCGACTCTATACACCTGTTAATTTATAATACATCTGTTTATCTGTGTATTACAGTACGGTCAAAATGTTCATTTGATGCTGCATTCTTATACACCTTATTTGTCCTTGTGTAGGAATTCAGAAATGCAATCTATGTTTTCAAGTTGTGTTTATTTATTTATTTATTTATTTATTTTTTGTAGATTGACTATCCGCCCTTTGAGAGGAACTTCTACAATGAGCATGAGGAACTCAACATCCTGAACTCCACCCAAGTGTTGGAGCTGAGACAGAAGCTGAACCTGCGGGTGAGTCAGATGTTCCTGCACACGCATGTGGTTGACTTCGATTCATTTAGGAATTGTACTTTATTTGAATAGTTCTGAATGGGCTGACATTAGTTTCTGGTGTTTCTGCATACATCTCTTCTTGTCAATGGCCTGTTCCTTCCAGAGTCCTTCACCATGTGAAATATTGCCTTTCACCCTTCATTTCCTCCTTCTCTTTCCTAGGTGTCTGGTGCAGCCCCACCCAAGCCGTCCACTAGCTTTGCCCACTTTGGGTTCGACGAGCAGCTCATGCACCAGATTCGCAAGTCAGAGTACACGCAACCCACTCCTATTCAGTGCCAGGTACAGTGTGAATACACTCTATCCACATATGTTCAGTACCCGCTATAGTCTAAATTCATCTAATCCACTCATTTTGGAGTGTCAGTTTTTTGGCCTTTCCGTTAAAATGTATATTCATAACGAAAGTGACCAAAATGGAATCCAACAATAACTAGAGCATATTTACAATAACATGTTAAATGTGCATTCGGTAGAGTTGGCAGAGAGTTCTAAAGAGCTAGATTAGAAGAGCTAGATTGGAAGAGCTAGATAAAATGGCAAGATTTTGAAAATAAATAACCCCAAAAAGTCCCCTCCCTCTCCCGGAGGCACAGTCAACTTGAAACGGATATTCTCACAGAGCATTTCTCTCACTAATGGCTGATGAATGGTGATGACATTTATAACAAATTACACTCAAATGATAGCTCTTACATCAAGTTACCTACTGTACCCTAGATTCATGAAATTGAGTGTCCACAAAAAGTACATTTTGTTCATTCTCTCTGTTCCGCCATGGTGGACACAGGGCGTGCCCATAGCCCTTGGCGGGCGTGACATGATTGGCATCGCTAAAACTGGCAGTGGAAAAACAGCAGCTTTCATCTGGCCCATGCTGGTGCACATCATGGACCAGAAGGAGCTGGAGCCCGGGGAGGGCCCCATCGCCATCATAGTGTGCCCCACCAGGGAGCTGTGCCAGCAGGTAGGAGTGAGTGAGTGAGTGAGTGATCATTTATATTTAAATGAAAGTTAACTTTAAGGAAGAGCATGATAAGGTTGCTGGTTATAGTATGGCATTATTAATGCATTAGACATAGATTTCTGCCGCTCTGCTGAAAGCATGCTCTTTGTTTTGTGAGCAAGCATGATGTGTAAGTGCAAGCCTAGCACAACTATGGGCTAATGGCCATATCTGATCATTTGAGGGCCACTTCTGCTAAAAAAATATCTGTGCGTGTGAGTAACTCCTGATAATAATCTAAACAACTGTTGACCCCAGGAAATGGCTCTTTCGTCCTTGACTTGATGAGTTGAGCACTGGCGCGTGCGCCGGCACTCAACCGGGAGAGGGGCAGCCATAAATGCATGACAGATTTTAAATTATGTTTTTCAATTTAGATAACATCAGGGATATATTTTTCAGAAAGCAATTCTCCACTCCATGAAAAAACATTCAGCGCAATGGTCTGGTGATGGGGTTAGAAAATGTGAGCTAAAACTTGCGCTCCCGGGGTAAACGTTGGAACAGCTGATTTTACAGCAAGGCTTTGGCACAAGTGGTATTCAAGTCACATCTGACCCATTTTCAGTTTATTTCTCCCCACATAAGTGATCTCTCGAATATATATATATATATATATATATATATATATATATATATATATATATATATATATAATGCAGCACTATCAGCTCCTTGTTTCACGATACAAGACAGACAGACAGGGAGGAAAAGAAACCATTCCACATTTACTGCAGCATCCTCCACATTAAAGGGTAACTAAAATCATGCATGTAGATTTTAATAGATATTGAATACATAAGATTAGATTAAATGAAAAATATAGCTATATGTTTAATATATTTTTAGCTATGGGTCGATTAATAGGTGTGTGTGTGTGTGTGTGTGTGTGGGTGTGGGTGGGTGGGTGGAACAGGAAGGGCAGGGAGAGTGTGAACCACTAAATCTCTCCCATCTCTGAGAGGCCGTTGAATAGGAAATACATTTTAATATTTAACATAAATATACTGAAATGTTTGAGTGAATGAACTTGTATATATTTAGTTGTGTACACAACAATAAAGACTTGGGATATATTCCTCAAAGGGTTGCTATTGAAGAGCATCACTGTTATCATTGGTCCCCAGATCCATGCTGAGTGCAAGCGGTTTGGGAAGGCCTACTCCCTGCGCTCGGTGGCGGTCTATGGAGGGGGCAGCATGTGGGAGCAGGCCAAGGCTTTGCAGGAGGGAGCTGAGATTGTGGTCTGCACCCCGGTAAGCTGAGGAGACGACTCGAAGGATCATACTGGTCTGGGTGATGAAGCCATCGTTAACGCCTCTCCTGGCTTCACTCAAACATCCATTACCGATATAATTGGTACAAGTACAAGTACTTTACACAATGTCTTATCACAAAGACCAAAGAATCGGCACGCCAAAGTCATTTTGATCACCCAGACCAATATGGTCCTTTAACCCTATGGTGATTTGATATGCAAGAAAAGTAGGTGCTCATCAACGTTTGTTTTGCCATTGGTGGCCACGCACAGGGCCGGCTGATCGACCACGTGAAGAAGAAGGCCACCTCGCTGCAGAGAGTGTCGTATCTGGTGTTCGACGAGGCCGACCGCATGTTTGACATGGGTTTCGGTAGGTTGCATAGTCACAAGCTTCCATTCATCTCATCAGTTGACTTTTAATACTTTTTCCATTGAACCTTCTGTTTGTCCTTTTTATAACAGAATATCAAGTGAGATCCATTGCAAGCCACGTCCGCCCAGACAGACAGAGTGAGTGACTGCCCCAGTGAAGCTTTTAGTTTTACTAGAGTGGGTGTGTCTGCTGGAGTTGATCAGTAAATTTGAAATGTATTTTTTGATTCCAAACAGCTCTCCTGTTCAGCGCTACCTTCCGCAAGAAGATCGAGAGGCTGGCCAGAGACATCCTGACAGATCCCATCCGTGTGGTGCAGGGAGACATTGGGGAGGTATGGCTCATCATTCTGCCTGTACAGCCACACAATCAACTCAAACTGTTTCACACATACATGCATACATACATACATACATACATGCATACATACATACATACATACATACATACATACATACATACATACATACATACATACATACATACATACATACATACATACATAAAGAATAAACCCACAAAGGCTGTCCTGTAATTGACCTATCAGAATCAGAAGTATTCCACAATGCTGTGGTATACATGCATAGAAACCACCACTGGACTATAACTATAATCAGCCTTTCTCTCTACCTCCAGGCCAACGAGGACGTAACCCAGGTGGTGGAGATGCTGCTGGGCGGAGCAGAGAAGTGGAACTGGCTGACCCGGCGGCTGGTGGAGTTCACCTCGTCAGGCTCCGTCCTCATCTTCGTCACCAAGAAGGCCAACAGTGAGGAGCTGGCCGCCAACCTGATCCAGGAGGGCCACAGCCTGGGCCTGCTCCACGGAGACATGGACCAGAGCGAGAGGAACAAGGTCATCGCCGACTTCAAGAAGAAAAACCTGCCTATTCTGGTGGCCACCGACGTGGCAGGTAGGTTGAAGCCATGTTTAAATAGAATAATTTTCATTAAAAATGAATGCTTGTGTAATATAAAGTTCAATATTGCCATCATTGAGATACGGCACCACTACAAGAAAGTTACAAACTTGTTGATTTGGCAACCAAGCCACTCCTGATGTTTTTTTCTCAGTCATATTTGATTTATCCTTTTTCTCTCGTAGCTCGTGGTCTCGATATCCCATCAATTCGCACTGTGGTGAATTATGACGTGGCAAGAGACATTGACACACACACACACAGGATTGGCCGAACCGGTCGTGCTGGAGAAAAAGGTGTGGCTTACACTCTCCTTACCAATAAAGATACGTCATTTGCCGGTGACCTCGTCCGAAATCTAGAGGGGGCCAATCAAAGTGTTTCGAAAGAGCTGATGGACTTGGCCATGCAGGTGAATTAGATTAATGAACTAATTAGATAAATGTAGAAAATCAATCCCATAAGACACCATAGGATGCTGATTGTGAGTATGTATGTTCTCCCACAGAACCCCTGGTTCAGGAAGTCCCGCTTCAAGGGTGGCAAAGGGAAGAGGCTGAACGTTGGAGGAGGTGGTCTGGGCTACCGGGAGAGACCAGGCCTGGGGGCTGACAGCTCAGTGAGTTCCACTCTACTTCCTTTCTAATTTGCTTCTACTGTTCACAAACAGGCACATTTCTGTGGTCTTTTTATACATGGGCTGCGTGCAGTGTACTGTATATAACAATTAAAATGGTCAACTTGTACATCTTTGTGCCAACTGATTTTGTGTTACTTCTCTTCAATGTAAAATCAGCTTAATTTTTGTCGAACTATACAAGTACAATTTTTGTACAGGAGTTCAAAGCGTCATAGCTTTGCCAAGCTTATATGGTATCTTAATTTTCCCAGGATCGCAGTGGAGGACTGTCCTCTTCCTCTGGCTGCTATGAAGGCTACGGCAAACCACCGACAGGGGCCATGGGGGACCGCATGTCTGCAATGAAGCAGGCCTTCCAGGTACTGCTCTCCATAGTCAAAACTCTAGCCTGCCTCACAGCCGGCTGTATTCACTCCTCCCGTATTTTGATTGCTTCATATATTTGCCTGCACACCGCCACGATCTGGCTTTGTAAGGCCTTTTGTTTTTAACAAAGCACAGATGATAATGTAATTTGTTATATTTAAATTAATTCACAATCAATATAGGACATCAAATTACTGCTAAATGATCAGCTCTCAAACCCAGACCATGATATTGGTCCAGAGTCGGTGTGTTAGCCAGGATTTATCTACTCTCCATGGTGACTGGAGTCTTCATTGGCGTGTTTCCTTGTTCCTCGCAGGCACAGTATAAGAACCACTTTGTGGCCGCGTCGGGCATCTCCCCTAAACTCACCACCAAGTCCAGCAGCTCCTCCGGGTGGACCAGCGCCGGCAGCCTGAGCTCAGTGCCCACCGAGTCTGCAGACGGGTCAGACCGCTTCAGGGGGGCTGGCTCTTCCGCCATGGCTCCCCCGCCTCCGTTCAGCGCAGGAACCAAGATGGCCGGCTTCACCAGCGCCGGATCGCTGAGCTCTGTGTCTAACAGCCAAAGCAGCTACACTCCTCCTGCACCGCCATCGCCGCGGGACGTCTCCCGAGACCGCCACGCAAGCGACGACAGAGGGCGCTATGGAGATGACGACAAAGGTCGTCACGGAGAATACGACAGAGGTCGCTATGGAGATGACGACAAAGGTCGTCATGGAGACGACGACAGAGGTCGCTATGGAGACGACGACCGAGGTCGCCACGGAGACAGCCACTCCAGACACGGCGACAGGAGTGAACGTCATGGTGGCGGCGAACGGGAACGCCACGGTGACCGCGATCGCCACGGAGACAGAGATCGTGATCGTTACGGGGACCGCGACCGCCACGGCAGTGGCCGCCACGGCGAGAGTCGCAACGGTGATGAAAACCGCAGGGACAGAGAGGATTGGAGGAGTGACCGGGAGGGCGGGGACAAGCCCGCAATAGGCGAGACCAAGGGGGACCGAGGAGAGGACAGCTTCGCCGTGCCGGAACCACCGAAGCGTAAGAAGAGTAGGTGGGACAACTAAAGTGTCCGCCAACCAGAACCACTGGGGGAAGCAACCAACAGCTTCTTGATCAGGACATTGGTTGGGTAGGCAGGTTGACAGGTTGCATATCTGTAAAGACTGACATTGGTGGAAATTTAAGAGGCTACTGGGTACACTGGTGCTCAGACGACCAGGAAAAGGGAAACGCCGCCTCTGGGTTTTAGTAGAAGTGGTCAAGATACCAAGTTGATTTTGCCAAGTTGCCAAGACGGCCCAGAGATAACTGAACATGGATACCTTCCAGACTGTTATTGTTAAAGAGTTGAGCAATAGAGGTTAAACGGTTCTGAAATCAGTCAGCATTCCCGTGTTAAGACATGTCCGCCGTTCCCTCGTCTTCTCGCCGAACTGCCGCTTCCTGTGTGTGTGTGTGTGTGTGTGTGTGTGTGTGTGTGTGTGTGTGTGTGTGTGTGTGTGTGTGTGTGTGTGTGTGTGTGTGTGTGTGTGTGTGTGTGTGTGTGTGTGTGTGTGTGTGTGTGTGTGTTCTTGAACTGCAATGCTAACATTTGCAACAGTTTGTTTTTTTTCATTCGCACAATACATTTGTGGTAGGTACATACAAAAAATAACAGTCTTGTATTTGAGTTTTAGTTAAGTGCCTTCATCTGGCATATCTCATTGTCTATGCTTTAAAATTGTATCTTTAAGCTACACAAAGACATTTTCAAGTTGTCACAAGTAAATGATGTCGAGTTTTGATTAAATAACAATATTGTAGTCTATTTTTGTATTTGTTCTGTGAAATCAGTCCTAACCTGTCCTAAATATAGTAGTACCACTTAGTACAATTTCTTTCACAACATGTTATACATACACACACACACATGGATACAGATTTACATAAAATTGGCACATTTCCTTTTTTTTTTAAGTACAGATTTTATTGAAATTACTTTTGAAAAAGAACTTGCAATATATCATAAAACTTAAAATGTACACCTACAAGGGAAAAATGGCCCATCATATATTTAAGGCAGATTGACACCCATGCGTGCATCAAAAGTAAACTAGCACATAACACACAAAAAGCATGCACTGGGGGGGGGAGAGAGACACACGGAGAGGGGGGGAGAGAGAGAGAGATGCACACACGGGGGGGGGGGGGGGGGGAGAGAGAGAGAGAGACTCCATTAACCAATAGCGTACAACATCCTGCAGTTGGTTAAAAAAGACCCGTTGGAAACAGCAGAGGGAGGGAGGGAGGAAGGGGCAGAGAGAGAGAGAGAGAGAGAGAGAGAGAGAGAGAGAGAGAGAGAGAGAGAGAGAGAGAGAGAGAGAGAGAGAGAGAGAGAGAGAGAGAGGCAGAGAGACATACACAAACAGAGAGAGAGAGGGAGGCAGAGAGACATACACAAACAGAGAGAGAGAGAGAGAGAGCAAGCAAGCAGAGACAGAGGGGCTGAGACAGAGAGAGCAGAGAGATACTCTCCCGGTCTGTGGTGGCGGCAGCAGCAGCAGCTAATCTACAACAAAGCCCCACATCTAAACCACGGGGGGAAACGCATGAAAGCGAGCAGAGCAAAGCAAGGGCAGCCGCTGCACACCGAGTGAACCCAGACCCAGGACCCGGACCCGGACCGACACCACAGCACCGATGGTGAGCTCCTCCGTCCCTTTTCATTTGGTGTCGTTTTGTACGGCAGCCTCCCCTCTTC
Organism: Merluccius polli; assembly: GCA_030340625.1. Classification (NCBI taxonomy): domain Eukaryota; kingdom Metazoa; phylum Chordata; class Actinopteri; order Gadiformes; family Merlucciidae; genus Merluccius; species Merluccius polli. The sequence goes on from JAOPHQ010000619.1 coordinate 22,892, forward strand.
CTCCTCCTCCTCCTCCTCCTCCCCGTTAAGGTGATGTCCACACTGCTAACCGCACAGCTAGCTAGACATGGGGGGGGGCTGCCTTAGATATCTGTAAAAAGTCGTATTTTTGGACGGTTTTTAGAAAAAAATATATATGTAATTTTTTTCGGTTATCTAAACGGCGGTTGAAACATGGCTTCGCTGCCCTACTAGTGTGGTTGCCCTGGGCTAAAGTCGGGTTTTTTGGTGTTTTTTTGGGGTAGCTTGTTTGCTAATTAATGCACTAAAGGGTAATTGGAGTCGCCGGATAATAAATGATTAAAGGGGAAAGAGGAGAAGCGGAATATAACGTTGGTCGTCGTTTCAATGGGGCTACTGTCTGTTGCGGTCGTTGAGCATTTGCATTTGCACACCTAACGTGTGTGTGTGTGTGTGTTTTTGCGGGTGGTTTATTAATATTGTGGCCGCATCAGTGACTCACCGAACCTCCCTGACACAATAACCAGCACTGCGATCTGTTGTTGTGGTCTGTCTCCATTGCTCCTGGCAGATGTGTTTCTGTGTGGGGGGTTTTCTTTTTTTTTGTATTTTCAATCTCTATTGTTGTTCGTCATTACGTAAAGGTATTGTGCCGCTAAAGCAGAGCCTCCTCTGGTGTAAAGAGCCTGGCTCCGTCCAATGGCCACTGGCTGTTACAGTGGAGTTGCGCATGAACCCAATGACCGCTCATATAAAATGATTGCAGCCACTATGATGCTGAAATCCCAAGTCCCAAACAAGGGTCATAGTGAGTCACACACGCGCACACACACGCGCACGCGCACACACGATGCATTTCAGCACTGTGTGTGTGTGTGTGTGTGGTGTCCATGTCCATGCACACACGCACGATGCTTTTCAGCTGTGTGTGTGTGTGTGTGTGTGTGTGTGTGTGTTCTGGGGGAAGTGATGGACTTGTCTCTGGCCTTGTTGAACCACACCATTCCCCTGAAACGCCCCACAACGCCGGTGTGAAGTAAAGCCCTGGCATATGGCGGGGCGGCTTAAGAAAGTGTATGGTCATTTTCGTTTACTGCTGATAAGATAGCTAGAGCCGGATGTCTCGGTGACTGCAATTTCGTTGCCAGAGTTTAGTGCGCAGCTTGACCCCATGACCCCCCCCCCGGTCGTGGTCTGTAAACCTGGTTCCAGCCGTGAAGCCGGCCCACACATTCAAAGAGCAGGGTATACGCCGATGGTAGGCTACGTTGCGCAAAAACGGCAACAGCAGAAGTGAACAATTATTTTATGCACTGTAATGCTCTCTTATCAAACATGCATCATGCCCCCCAAAAAAAAAAAAAAAAGCAGAAGTGCAACATGTTGGCCAGATGTTCATAACCATACTAAATGGGTCGCCGTATTTCAATGCCTTTCACACAGAATCAGCACTTTAATGGATTCAATATTAGTCATATTTGTAGTCAACGTATCACCCACCCTAATGGGTGCTTGTGACATACGCACGCACGCGCGCACAATCACATTTCCACATTTGTGACTGTGGCCCTGTTCTTCCAGCTCTCCAAAACCTTTCCATTCGATGAAATGTGTTACAACAGCAAGCTGAACGTTTTAATTTAGCTAGCCATCTTACTTAATTGAAGTAGCTATTTGACAAGTTGCGTAAATATTTACAATTGTTTATAATGAGAGATGATGTTTAATCAGTCTAGTGGTGTTCGTGTTTGTTCTCGGGCAGCCAAGGCAGCCCAGGCAGCCCAGGCCTTCCTTCAATATAAACCATTTGTGCCCTCTAATATGCTTGGTTGTCTTGGTTAATGGATGTCCCCATGAAATGCCTTGCTCAGCAGACCTCGCCCCAAGCAAGACACCTGGCGTTACATATTTAACAAAAACTGGAGTCCTCTGTGCAAACATCAGATCAGTGTGGAATGCAGAGATGGTGCACCCCACCCTCACTCCACGCACAACCATTTTCACTTTCTGCTCTATATTGGGTTTGAAGTTCCTTTCACCCGTCTACTGTCACTGTCTCAACCCCTCAGTTCATAGCAAAGCTGAGGTACAGTCACATGCATGAGTTATATGCATCCAAGGTTTAGGCACGATGTGTGTGTTGTTGTTTTTAAAATGTGAACAGCCTTGAGTGAAAAAATGTATAGTCTCACGTTTTTTTGTTTTGATTTGTGCGAACACGACGGGGCACGTCGGCCTGAATTCCACGCTCTGGGCAGGCAGGCTCTGGTTGTGCAATGTTCCTGTGTGTGTGTGTGTGTGTGTGTGTGTGTGTGTGTGTGTGTGTGTGTGTGTGTGTGTGTGTGTGTGTGTGTGTGTGTGTGTGTGTGTGTGTGTGTGTGTGTGTGTGTGTGTGTGTGTGTGTGTGTCACCCCAGGTCCATGCCAGACTTGACCTTTCAACTGGTGATTGTTGCACCACAGCATTCTTACACTCAGCTCTGTGTGTGTGTATCAGCTGACCCAAATAGCCTCTCATAGGGCCCGGAGGCCATTATATACATTGGCGCCCGACTGCATCTATCAATACAATTACTACATGCATTATTCCGACTCACCCCACACACACTGCCCCGGAAGTCTTCTATGACGGTGCACTTTAGTGAATTGTTGTGTCAAAGTGAAAAGAGTCTTCCTTATTAATGTATTATTTTGACTAAAAGCAAAAAGGACACTACCAAATGCCGCTTTGCTAGTCTTGGGTCTTCATGCATCATTATTCACGTCAGGAGTCTTTTGGTGTTTATGAAGTATTCCTCTTACAGGGATAGTTCATAAGGGTGTATGTAGCCTAAAGCAGCTGGTTTTCTTTCAAGAGTACTGCAGGGTGCTAGAAGTTGCATGCCCAGGCCACAAAAATTCTGTTCACACTGTTATCTGTAGGTTGTAATTAAGAAGCTGCACTAGGCCTGAGGTGGGAGACGGGTTGAAACCTGCAGCATACCAGTATTATGAAGATGAGTGGTGCAAATAAATAACAGATACAGGCCTTTTTCTTAATGCTGTTCTGACTCCGGGTTCTGCTTGGGTCTATTTTCCCACTGCCATTTCTCAAGTGATTGGCCAGTGATCACTCTTTCTAAAAATACCAGATGAGCAGGCAGAAAAGACTGGACTTGAATTAATGATAGCAGACCGTTTGTTAACATAATTCCTCGCTGTCCTTATAGGGGCAGTTGTGTGTGTGTGTGTGTGTGTGTGTGTGTGTGTGTGTGTGTGTGTGTGTGTGTGTGTGTGTGCAGGAAAGGGGAAGGGTTGTTGAAGACGCAGTCCAGCAACTTACGAACACGTGAAAGAGTAGAAGACTCAAATGTGGCCATTTATTTTAGGGTTGACTGTAAACACTGAATTCTTGATGTGATAAATAATGCATGCAGTCTTAGTAATGAGATCAGAGGTGCCATAGGGAAGTGTAAAGTCCCTGAATCCACTGTGGGCCTTTTACTCATCAAAACCATACCATAAAAGCCCTGGATAACCTGGTGCTCTCACAAGACGGCTGTTCGTATGCATACGCCCAGAACTGCAAAGTCATGTCTGTTGAGGCTTGATCCCACCCAGGACATGAATTGAAGCCCTTCTAAGGTCCTTATCCCCGTTGTCATCGCACACCGACCTCAGCTGTCCTCTTGCTCCATCGCACAATTATAGTGGTTTAGCAAACCATGGTTGCTATTGCTAACTGTGCTGCTCTTGCAAAAACTGAGAAAAGTTATTGCCCCCTGGTTCCCCACACACACACCAGCACAACCCCGTCCCATAAAGGATGCATTCAGATAATGCGGTGTATGTTGTTTGTTCGTTTGCTGCTCCACTTTAGTCTAGTCGATGTTTAATTGTTGACAGACTCGAGAGCCAGGGCAGTGGATTTAAGGATTTTGAGTGGCGTAGATGGCCTCGTCCTGCCACCTTTGATGGCGACAGACATTATTGAGCTGACACTCCGGCCTTTTTTTATCTCTGCAACGTTACCCTCTGGGACTCCATGTTAGGGAGGAAGTGAGAAGATGTGTCATCATTTCCTGCCACAGTCGAGCTATTGAATCAACCATATTCTATGTACAAATAAGGGTGTGTGTGTGTGTGTTGTGTGGTTGCCATATATGATCTTTTCCTTTCATGCAATTATTTTTGTTTGCATGCCAAGAACAACATCCAACTCCTCCTCGCCCTCATTTTCATGCCATTATAACCTAGCCTCGTTTCTCCTCTCCTCCCAAAACGTAGCCTAAATGCAAACCTTTTTACAGCACCTATACCCGCCACCTAGCTCACAACACTGCGCAGTATGTAGTCCGTAAGGCTAGGTGCTGGATGTATACTGCATAGAGTAGCTGGGTGGCTTTATAGTAGGGCTATATAGTAGGGCTATATATGTATAAAAATGTTGAAAAACCAGCAGCCGAACTTTGTTACGTCAATATTTACGTCACTGTAATCAAACTGTTATGTTCATTTTGCACTAAATTTCTTTAAAAAAATGTAAAATACCCAGAGCGTTTCATTTGTCAAGTATTTAATTAACACAGGAGTAAACAAAAATAAGATATACCATGTGGTTATTTCATATAGACCATTTATTTTTGGAGTTGCCAGTAAACATGCTATATGGTGATATGTATATATCGTTATCGAGATATGAAATTACCTTTATCGGGGATAGAAGATTTTGGCCATATCGCCCAGCCCTAGTTGGCGCTCTGTTTCTCCTGGCATAGAGGGGCATAGCATACAGCCCCATGGCAGCTTTATTGCCCTTTCTCTATAATGGCACCACAGTATTCACTGCTGGGGGTAGGGGGCAGGGTCTGTGGCTTCACTGTTTATTAACCAGTCGTTTTACTGCTCTGGTGAATGCAGATGAACCTCCATCTGCTCGGGTCTTTACAGACCCGTTGTTTTTATTTTATTTTGAAATATTTACTGTAGTCCTAATTGAGTTGAAATCCAGTAGTTTCTGAAAACCACATAGTTAACTGAAATATTGTCTAGGCAGCAACAGTCGGTTGGTTTATGAGCATAAGTTGGTCTTGCAAAGACATGTCGTTTAATGCTGAGGCCACATCTATTCCTATGCGTTTCGCTGGATAGACAGTCCAACACACGCACACAAACCCCCACATCCCCTTTTTTTATATAACAGGGTTTTAGCAAAGTCCACAGTGGACTTTCCCCCACCGGAACAGAAGCAGCCCTTCTCCTCCTGTACACTGCCTGCATGCGGGTCATTGTGTTTGTACAAGTATGAATAGTGTCTGTGTGTATGTCTCGCTCTACTCACTAAAAAACAACCCGTCAGTGGAGCTTTAAAGACACGGCCATGCATGTGACTGAGCGGGAGAGAGAGGGGGGGGGAGAGAGAGAGAGAGAGGTTCACAGGCCAAATGTTCTCACTCCAGTATGTCCCCGTTTTTATGTCTGGAGTGGCGACTCGTGTGTGTGTGTGTGTGTGTGTGTGTGTGTGTGTGTGTGTGTGTGTGTGTGTGTGTGTGTGTGTGTGTGTGTGTGTGTGTGTGTGTGTGTGTGTGTGTGTGTGTGTGTGTGTGTGTGTGTGTGTGTGTGTGTGTGTGAGAATCGGACATGGAAAAAGCATGTATGCTGTTGATTGTATGTTAATATTTGCACTTTGCAAATATTAACATACCTTTTGTAAAGATTTGAATACATGTGTAAATATTTTTGCATTCATATTTTCTTTTCTCCCTCCTTTTCTTCAGGACAACAGAAACGCGACGGAAGAGAAACCTGTACAGCGATCAAAGGTAAATATGCTTGGTGCTTCTTTTGTTTTTGTTTTTCTTAACCCTGTCATTGTTGAAGGTCTTCAATATCGTCCCAGTAGAGTACATCCTTTATTCGGATTGCCCTGTATATCTTATTCCTAAGGTTGCTCTGGTTACACTTTTTGTCTGACATTGACCTTTTAAACCCCTTTAGTCTGTGTGTCATCAGTCTTTCAGCTTTAAGACTCAGAGGGAGGTGTGCACGTCATGTGACAAGACAGTGTATCCCATGGAGAGATTGGTGGCCAACAACCAGATCTTCCACTCCACCTGCTTCTGCTGTAAGCACTGCAACGCCAAACTCAGGTGGGCAAACACACACACTTGATCTATCTGACCATTGCATACAAACGTCAAGTAGGCCAAGCAGTGTCTGTTCACTATCTTGCTTGGAGATGGACTTACAACGTAATGGGCCAAATCACATATTATCAAATCTCAATGTTTTTTTGTTGTTGCTGCTAGCACCTCTGCCGCACTGACTCAGACAGAAATGTCAGCAATTGCTGCTAATGCAGCTAAGGTTACTCCTTTGGCCCTCTTACCTCTCAAACTGTTAACCAAACTTTACGACAGATGACCCTAGAGATTAACTGTTGTGCTGCTGTTTCACACACTTCAGTGGACCAGTTAATGTGTTGCATTATCAAAGTAGATATCACATGTGCTATAATAGTATAATAAATATGCCATAGCATAGAAAAGACATAAACGATGCATAGCCTTTCAATTCAGAGATCTGTTCCTAATTGAATACAGTGGCTAACTAAACCTATGCTAACCTATGTTCCTGGTGTCCTCTGGCAGCCTGGGCACCTATGCCGCACTCCAGGGTGAGTTCTACTGCAAGCCCCACTTCCAGCAGCTGTTCAAGAGCAAAGGCAACTATGACGAGGGCTTCGGACGCAAACAGCACAAGGAGCTGTGGTCCGCCAAGGACGAAAACATAACCAAGACGGCGTAGACACCTTGGCTGGATGCCCCTGGCGTGTACACACACACACACACACACACACACACACACACACACACACACACACACACACACACACACACACACACACACACACACACACACACACACACACACACACACACACACACACACACACACACACACACACACACACAGAGTCCTCCCTCATTCCAGTTTATCCCCCATTTACTTTCCTTCTTCATCCTTCTGCTCCATCTCCAGTATGTCATGATCAACACAAGCCTCGAACAAATGGCAGTTGGATGTAGTGGGAGGGTCTGAGTTTGGCACACGCGCCCTTCTATATCTCCCCATGCGCATGCTGGCCTTCACCACCGCATTTAAAAGAGGTACACACACACAATGATTCCAACACCTAGTACATGATTGGCTAGGCGTGGTCACATGACTCCAACACATAGTACATGATTGGCCAGATGTGGTTACATGACTTAACACGCAGTACATGATTGGCTAGTCACGGTCTATGCGAGTAAGAATTGTATAATACATTTTTTATTTTAATTTTTTTTAACTTCCCCCAATTTCTTCTGTGGAATTGGTTGTTGATTGTGACCAAATGCCTTCTCAGTCACCCAGTATTGGCCTGGATGAAAGGAGTCAAATTTGCTTTTAGGTTTCATTCTTTATTTAAATTGTTTTAATTTAAATTTGCACCTGTCGGTACACATAACTACATGCTCAGGCAACCATATCCCAGTCAGTGGAGCGTCCACTCTTTTGCAGTGACGTGCATGCACACTCCCAGGTCAGTTTGTAGAGGTTGGTCAATGTGTTTTTTATATATCTATTGAAACACCACACACACACACACACAAAATGACAGTTGTCCAGATTTTGACTCTGATATGACTGTCTGTCAGGTTGAAATACTTCAAAGTTGATCAAATGTAATTACAAAAAACCATGTACGTAACACGTAGCACCTCAAAACTCTTCAGTTCTTTTTAGAGTTAATTTCATCCTCTGATTTCCTCTGAATAACCTGTGCAAATTATAATTTTATTTGAACCCCTTGCATGTTTTATGGGTATGAATGAGCCTTAATAGCCTTATCATCTTATGACTGTATTTGTGTTTTTATAGACGGCAATGTGTTTCATATGGATGTTTATCCGACCACATTTTGTTTTTGGTAAAGTTCTACGAAGCGCTTCTTTCTTTGTGCGTATGCTGGATTTGGTTGATGTCATCAAATACTTTGATCTCTCTTAAGATTCTTTGGTGAAATATTACTGGGTTGTTGGTGATTGTTATTTGTATACTCTGTACATAAAGCTGTACGTCGTGTTGTTAGTGAACATGCCACACTGTACTGTACTGTGCTTTTACATGTATGACCGTGCATGGCCACCACCGGCTTAAGACGTTTTCAATCATCAAAGGTAGTATACGGTACTTTTTTTGTTTCGTTTTCTTTCAATTTTGAACCAAACGTTTTCAAGTAGATGTGGAAGATGTTAGCTGGACCTGCAGGGTGGTGGTGTTTGAGGACCGTCCGGCCTCCTCAATCCCCAGCAAGAGACTCCACAACTCACTCAGTCATTACATGTAATTTCCCCTCTCCAGTGTTGGCATTCTGTGATCCTGTGATGTCTGGTTTTTAATCTTTTATTATTTTTTTCTCCTTTTGTTCCCCCTGCTAATACTGAGGCATCTCGGCCAAGCTGAACAGCCTCAGTGGGCAAGTAATGTCGAAATACATTACTTTTATATTATTATGCATGCGTCATAAAACACATCCATTCTTCCATTTAGCATTGATTTTAATTTTTTATTTTTTTGATTATCGCTGTAATTCAATTAACTTCCCCCTCGTGTCTTACTACCAGGGGCTGCTAAGCACCAGGACCTATTGGACAAAAATTTAACCAGAGGAGAGCTAGGTCAGACCGTAGGCTAGACTCCTTTTGTGCCTCTGTATGCGCCACTCAAACCCCAGCGCAGAGCGCCCCCTGCTGGGGGACCTACTGTTGAAGTGTTTACTCAGACAGAAGAGACCACCTTTGTCCTATATCCTTTTTGAGGGAGTGTTTCCTCTAAGGCAGTGAGGGCCCATCTCCCACACCTTATTTTTTGTTCTTTTTCGCACCGGAGCAATACAACTCCATGTCCACATGTCATTCTTCGACAAGAATGAGCCTGAAGCCATTCCGAAAAATTCACTCTTTAACATATAGGCCTATATCATACCTCTGACTGACACTTGAATGACACAAAGTAACTTTCGTGACTGAGGGTTGACTGTGAATTTAAGCAGGCTGTGCAGGATAGAGAGCAAAGGAGATATTTGATACTTTTGTAAAAAAGAGAAGCCTTAGAAATTTGCTAGCCAAACTTCCTGCAGTTTAGTTTCAAACAAGACTTTTAAAATGCAAAGATCTTTAAACAAAAAAAACTGATCTCGCTTTGTCAAAGAAAGTCCTTTTAAGTGGTAATTCATTCAACCAGCAATTCCCATAGTCATTAAATACTTATTTTCCTCCAATGTGACAACTTTGATCATTTTATTATTTTAAATGTGAAAGTTTTGATGGGATCTTTTGGTCCCCTTTTTTTTGGTTTATTTTCATACTCACTGTTCTTCATCCATCTTTCTAAGCAGTGCGCCAAGGTACAGCTGCTAAACCTGTGAAATCAAATTTTTCAGTGAAACCGAAAGGTAGGCCTAATAGTCCTATAGAGGCCTATACTTTTCTAAACTGGTGCAAAGAGGCTCAGGTGAACGATAGTGTGGTTTCCGTTTCTTTCAAATTTTGTGCTAAAGAAATCAATATTCACTCTACTATGAATGCTGTATTCCGTATTTAAAACTTGACCTGTTTAAATGAGGGGTGGCTTTATTCTGTTATTTTGTGTTGGAGGTCTTTGTCTTTGTTTCCGCTCCACGAAGGCTCAGTGCAGGAGTACGTCGTTTTGAAATGTAAGCACCCTCTTTTTACACAAACACATGCAATCTTGGTTGTTCCATTGGTTTTCATTTTTTACATGCTTTTGGAAGAAAAATAAAAAAAAATGCTGGTGTTGACTGAGTCCTGATGTGTGTTCATCAAACATGGAAAATATACTTCATAGTCAGCAGAATTAGAAGTACTGCATGAGCACATTTATATTATAGAAATGTAATGTATCTCAAATACTTAATTAAGTATTTGAAACAGATTTCGAAACAATAGCATTGCGTTGTTATTATTTTATATTGCATGGTTAAATCGACGCATTGTTTTTAATGGGGGAAAAAAGCCCCCTCGCAAATTTTAACAGCCCCCTCAGTCACTTCAACCTGGCGCCATGCCTGCGTCACATCAAAGTAAAAGCATGCTGCCGCTTATCCCGCGGGGATAAGTGGGATTGCCGTGAATTATCATTTTATCATTATTATAAAATAATTGAAGAGACTAATCCTGGTGGCCGAGCATCGCCGCCTGTGAGCTGAACAATGGGCTCCTGCGCACGCAGAATGGGGAAATGCATTGAGTTCCTGTCACCACAATAAAAGCACACTAGACTATTTATACGCGTGCTTTTTGTTTTTAAATGGGGGGGGGGCGGGGTGGGGGTAGGGGGGCGGCACGTCACGTCAGCGTGTCGCGAGTCTGTTTTTATTTTTATTTTTTTTATTTTTTTTGTTTTGGCGCGCGCATGCTCACGGCAGACTTCGACGTAGAACAGCGCGTCCCCGACAGCGCGCGCCCCCCGCCCCCCCCCCACACTAGTTTAGTTGGTCTGTTCGGAATTATCCTCAGGACGCCGTTGGTTTGCGTTATGATTTTCTTCGTTTCTACGAGCAACTTTGTGTGTGTAGGGGGGGGGGGGGGGGGTGAAGGGCAAACCGTGGCTCTGAGTCCACTTCTCATGTTTTAGCGGAGGGTTAAACGGGGGTTCCGGTGGCGATACTTTTTTTTTTTTTCTTTCTGTCAGGAAGTTTGACGCATTAAAGATTATTTTTACTTCGCAAGCGGTGGGAACATCGTAACGTCCGTAACGTCTGTGATTCAATACTCTCGCTTCGTTTGAGGATACATCTGTCGTCCAAGCTTTTTCGCTGAGGGTTTTGGTTTTTTTTCCACTTCTGAATTGAGACCAATCGGATGGATACTGCAAAACTTCGTAAAAGTTAAACGTCCCGTGTTGCTAGAAAAACTCCCCCAAGCTAGTTTTTTGTTGTTGTTTTTTTCCTCCGAAACATACAGCAAAACGGACGCACGCGTTTTACGCTTTACGCTTACGTTAACGCTCGCAGCACGGCTCCACTTTAGACACATCTTGACCAATCACTGATCGCTGATGTTTGGCGACTCTTTCATCGTGGACATGTCGCACGCCGACGTAAGTGGCACGAATTAGTCAAATCGGACCCGAAAAAAAAAAAACGCACATCAGGACCGGATAACGTGCGTGCGCGTGCGTGTGTTTGCGTGTGTTTGTGTGTGCGTGCGTCCGTTTACAGATGGATTTCATAAAGGCGACCCGGTTGCTGCTCCACCTTCGGTGATCCGGTACCGTGAACATGAACGGACACCTCTCTTAACTCCCAGCCTCCTCCTCCTCCTCCTCTCGGTCGGGAGCGATGATGATGATGATGATGGATGATGATATCGCGCGGAAAGTTTTCTGCGACGGCGCGGGTTGTTGTTGTTGTTGTTGTTGTCTTTGGGGACCGCTGGATGCGTGCTGATGTAGGCTCTCGTGGTCGAGAGGGGGGAGAAAAAAATCACAGACATTTGTCTGCCGTGCTTTAGATTCAATGTGAATCGCAGTTGTTGTTTTTTTCATCAGATTAGTATAAACAAAACAACAACAAAAAAACAACATTGACTTTACTGAAAACCAGCGCCAGGAAAGGGTCCCCACACCTGGGGGGCGCTCCCCCTCCCCCCCCTCCCTCCCTCCCCTCCATCCCCCCCCACGTCTCGGATGTGACGGTCCGGCCGTCGGTCCGTTCATGTGGTTGGGGGCTGCAGTCGGCCATGTGGACCGGCTGAACTGACGGCTACTGACGGGGAGACCCTTGCACGTCACACAGGTAAGAGATGCACCTGACTCACTACCTTCAGCAGCGTGATGGGAGCGTGATGGCCTCCTCTTTGACATTGCAAATTGGTTTCAATTGACAATGGTTTCAATTCATTCATTCATCATTGCAGAGGATGGCACTCAAATCTAAATTGCATTTTGGCATTTTGAAAATGACAAAAAAGAAATCCACAGTTGCAGATGTGTTAACATGGTGAGCGTATTATGAGGATCAGTTGCAGTTAGGTCTACGTTGTGCGATTTTCACAGCCACCAATCTTATATATAGACTTCACAGTGTTGATGAGAACTGCAGCATACCTACAATTTCTTAGATCATGCTCATCATATTATGCATATTAGTCAGAAAAAAAACCCAGGGTAAGAATTAACAAGACATGCTGTAGTGAACATCCAGAGAGAGAAGATGAGAGGATCCAGGCCTCACTGCACCAGGTGTCGATGAAATGGATCGTAAATGAGCAGATCAGCTTGGTGCTGTGGCCTTTAAAGCCACTACTGATTTCAATGTGAATGCAAAACACTTCAGACTTCAGAATTGGAAGAGAGAGAGAGAGAGAGAGAGAGAGAGAGAGAGAGAGAGAGAGAGGACGCTGGGAAAATCAGTCTCAGACTAAACACCTCAAAGTGAACAAAAAAAATTCATACAAATCTGCTGGTCCTGGAAATTGGATACAAGAGAAATAAAGCTGGCACACTTCACTCTCTGTCTCTGTCTCAGAGAGAGAGACAGAGACAGAGAGAGAGGTCTCAGGGTTAGTTGCTGCTGCCGTTACACTCTGCAGCAGCGGTGAGGTTCCCAAACCTCATAGACAGGACATGCTCGGCATTCCTGTGGCTGGTTATTACCATAGCATATTACCATAGGTTATTACCCCAACAAGAAATTCAAGGCGCACCAACATCCAAGTTGTAGGGAACGTTAAGAAAAATACACATAAACCCTGCCGTTAAGAGGGTGAGTGCTTCGCTCAACTCTTCAGTGGTTTAGCCTGGCCTGGCTGAGCTGCGGTGAGTCTGCCAGTCAGTCTCTGGATGTGTGAGGTTAGGTGGCATGCAGGTCAGTCTGGATGCGTGAGGTTAGGTGAGATGCAGGTCAGTCTGGATGCGTGAGGTTAGGTGAGATGCAGGTCAGTCTGGATGTGTGAGGTTAGGTGAGATGCAGGTCAGCATGGATGCGTGAGGTTAGGTGACATGCAGGTCAGTATGGATGCATGAGGTTAGGTGACATGCAGGTCAGTATGGATGCGTGAGGTAAGGTGAGATGCAGGTCATTATGGATGCGTGAGGTTAGGTGACATGCAGGTCAGTATGGATGCATGAGGTTAGGTGACATGCAGGTCAGTCTGGATGAGTGAGGTTAGGTGAGATGCAGGTCATTATAGATGCATGAGGTTAGGTGAGATGCAGGTCAGAATGGATGCGTTAGGTTAGGTGAGATGCAGGTCAGAATGGATGCGTTAGGTTAGGTGAGATGCAGGTCAGTATGGATGCGTTAGGTTAGGTGAGATGCAGGTCAGTATGGATGCGTTAGGTTAGGTGAGATGCAGGTCAGAATGGATGCGTTAGGTTAGGTGAGATGCAGGTCAGTATGGATGCGTTAGGTTAGGTGAGATGCAGGTCAGTATGGATGCATGAGGTAAGGTAAGATGCAGGTCAGTCTAGATGCGTGAGGTCAGGTGAGATGCAGGTCAGAATCAGTGTTTTGTTTTCCTCCAGTAGCACGCTCTGGCTCCCTGCCAAGCTCCTGTGTCGGTCCGATTTGGTAGCAGCGCTGGAAATTATTGATCAGAGAGAGCCGGGGATGTTAGACAGAGAAAGCTGACAGTCTAATCTTGTTGGCAGTGACGTACTGTGTGACTAACGGTCGTGCCTTAACAGAAATTGTTGTGTTTTATCGAGTTCACTGTGGTTTATGCAACAAAAATGGACTTGTAAAGCTTGGCCTCCATCACTATACATTTTTACAGGCTGCAAGACATCAGTCATGGGTTGAATTAGTTATTCTAAATTCTTTGGTTTATTGTTGCAGATTTGGGAACCTCGTTGGCTGAAGGAAATGCCATAGTTTATGATGTTGTTGTCTCCGTGGATACCTTAGTCAATAAAAAAACAGCCAAATTGGTAATGTACTCCCCATTTAAGGGATATAAATAATTGATGAAATGGGCATCGGGCTACAGGCTGCCATCTCTTAAGAAATATAATTTCCCTTTTAATGCCAACGGTGAAGCTGGCAAATGAATGAAGTGCTTTGTTGCCTATGTAATCGGAGAAGGTTACAGCTGGCAAATACTTGCAAAAAAAAATGAAATGCTGAAATGCTGCCAGAGTCAGCTTCAGTATCATGGTAGCTTGACACTGGGCCCTTTCCAAATGTCATTCTCTCACATGGGCAAAGCGCAATCACACGTTCTCACAAGTGCCAGTGCACTTGGCCACGAAGCCTGTCACGCTCCAGAAAAGCCTTTCATTGTTTGTTTCATGCATTGTTTCTCTTCTTAAAAGCCTGTAAGGAACCAGGCTTGAAAAATGGCCCATTGAGTAAAAGAATTGCCTAGTAAGAGTGTGATGTCATTGCAACCCTGACCCCCCCCCCCAGTGTGAATATCTCTGTGTCCCTCTTTGTTATGGACTGCTACCTAGTGACCTAGTGAAGCCCTGGTACTTTTTTCAAAATAAACTATGGTTTAGGGAAGACAGGGAGCGCAATAGGGATTGTTTGTATTATAACATAATGGAGTGATTGCTGCAGTAAAAAAAACTAATCACTAGTTTAGTCTAGTCTTTGTGTAGTGTATTTTGTATAGCTTTCACACCCTCTGCTGACATCCTAGGAGGTGTGTGTGTGTGTGTGTGTGTGTGTGTGTGTGTGTGTGTGTGTGTGTGTGTGTGTGTGTGTGTGTGTGTGTGTGTGTGTGTGTGTGTGTGTGTGTGTGTGTGTGTGTGTGTGAGTCGAAATCCATTTCACATGTTATTCCACCAACATTTTTCCAATTAATGAATGTAGCCACTTATGAATTCTTGCTTGTTTGATCACTGCAGGCCAGGCATAGACGCTGGACCTGCAGAAAAACTCCTTCCTGACGGTTGGCATAGCGACGACGTGCGCATACATCGCCAAGATGAGTGAGTTCTCTCTTACGGCGCACACTGAAATAACACACAGACTCAAAAATTCATACACATGCACACACAAGCGTACACATACTTTGTCCTCTCATTCTACATGCACACAAACAATGCAGACACGCACATGCATACACACACTTTTGCCCTCTCTCTTTCTCTCGCACGCATGCAAGCTCTCTCTCAGCTTCTCTCTTTCTTTCTCAATCTCCCTCACGTGTACGCACACACACACACACACACACACACACACACACACACACACACACACACACACACACACACACACAATCAGAGGCTCACACACGCTATGCCTTGAGCCCTGGGCTGTGTGAGCTCGACAGCAGTCAGGTGAAGTATTGGTTTTCTCTGCTGTGGAGACGGCTCTGCCCCGGGGGCCCTGTGATGTTGCTCCAAGTTACACAGCCACAATATTTTCCCTCTTTTGTGAGTTGACACAGCCAAGGCAGAACTTGCTTTGAGTTCAAACAAGGCAATGGGAAGATCACACACACATACACACACAGGCACACACGCACACACACACACACACACACACGCACACACACATGCACACGCCACCAATTTACAATAGAAGTCCCTGGGAAATATGTAAATATGCAGAAGAGTTAATGCATGTTGGTTGGAAGAACCACAAGCATGTTATTGGTATAACTGTAAGATTACAACATTTGAACCTGCAAAGAAGTACAACGGCATGAATAGATAAGCAAAAGTCATTTGAAAGTGAGGAAAAAACATATGTTCCAGCAATGAAAAGCACTTTGGCTAAAAACGCATTTATGCACTATCTGACTTTGGAATCATCTGCACACCTTTAGCGTCCAATATGTACCACCACTGGTGTATAAACTTCTGTCGAACAGTGGTTAGTTTGGGGTCATCACAACATTGGTGCTCACATATAAAATGCCTCTTAATGTGCCAGAATAGACAGCTTCAAGAACCTTCAGCCACCTACTATAGTAAGCATGGCTTCATATGATCCCTTTTTGAATGCGAGATATCCTGTGATAGAGACTGTAACGCCATTTTACCCTTGTATCTGCGCAGCATTAGGGCTTTACTTTCATATTCCTCCCTACCTCCCTCTATTCTTGCAGTCACTTGTCTCTTCAGTTAGTTGTCTCTCTGCAAAATAAAACATATTGCACAGACAGGCCCCAGCGGCATCCATTACTGAGCTATTTATGTTATTTCAACCAACCGTGTTACCCCATGTGCAGATGAGCGGCAGGCGCTCCACTCCATAATGAAAGACCTGGTCGCGCTCCAGATGACCCGGCGCCAGCCCGGGTCCTCCTATGACACAGGCAAACCTAAGATACCTGGCCCCGCCCCCAACCCTGGCCCCGCCCCCATCCAGGCCAACAGACAGGTACAGCGTCCTATCAGATACTGTGGTCCCGCTGTCGTTAGTTAGAATTAAGGTTTTTTCTATTTTAGTTTTTTTTTAAATTATTATTATATAATTTACACAATTAATTGGGAATCCTATGCAGCGTTAACAATAGAGAGACACCATGAGTAGTAATATATTGTTTTAAAGTGATGGTATAATTAAGATATTGTCAAAATAATAAGCAAATCATTGAAGAAACACATATTGAAAAACTTTTTAGATATGTTTTAGAGCTTTTATATTTAGCATAACTATTGAAGCCTTAAACATTTTTATGACCAGGCCAATGTGAATCAGAATAATAATCATCATACAGTGGAGTATTGTATTTTTGAAACATTTTTGGCAACGTTTTCATCACCTTACTGTAACTGACTGAAATGTATGACTCACATTTTTGACCCCTCTGTGACTGCTGACCCTCCCCCAGGATGATGTCAGAATCAAGTTTGAGTTCTCAGGAGAGAGAAGGTGAGTTATGGCTTTTTGCTTCCTGGTCAGTGGTGTATATTTCCATCTGTGAGAGCTGTTTCAGAATAGACACACGCACATCAACACATTCAATATACTGTACATGTATATACTGTACCCTATTTTCTCTGAGACACTGGTCTGTGTTAAATCTTTTATGTACCATTCATCCACTCCATTGGTCAATGGCTGCCATAGGCTGAGGCCCCTTCTGCCTCCATGTCTGAGGCTCAATTACAGTGAATCTAAAAGACTATGAATACAAGAATCAAACTGACCATTCACCACAGCAATCATTAGGAGGGAGGGGTTTGCGAAGAGCTAAAAATAAGCGCTAAATAGACCTAAATAAGCCCTGTGACGGTTCCCTGGATAATGACAGCCCTTCTTTAGAACAGAACCTGTGTGTGCAGAACTAAATGAGGAAATCTACTGGGGGAAAAAGGCAACATCTTCTATTGTACTCTCGTGTTTGGATCAAACATTGAACACTTCCCTCACACTTTCCTGCTTGTCTTACTCCACAAACACACATACATTTCACAGCGTCGACAGACTCTTGCTTTTCATTGAGACTATTATGTGAACTGTGGAGTGGAAAAGGGAAAAGTACTGTGGAAATATTGTGGTCGACGGGGAAAAAAAACCACAAGTATGCAAGGTGTACCTGAAGGAATGTGCACACGCTTCAAAGTGTGTGTGTGTGTGTGTGTGTACAGGATCCTCATGTTCGGCAGACCTGTGCTCTTTGAGGACGTCCAGCTGAAAGTGAAGAGTGTGTTTGGCCAGCAGCTCGACCTGCACTATATGAACAATGAGGTACAGTGGAGTGTTTCTCCCACCTCAACACATACCACCTCCAAATCACGTGTAGATACAGTAGAAGCAATAGTGTGTGTGTGCATGTGTGCGTGTGTGTGTGTGTGTGTGTGTGTGTGTGTGTGTGTGTGTGTGTGTGTGTGTGTGTGTGTGTGTGTGTGTGTGTGTGTGTGTGTGTGTGTGTGTGTGTGTGTGTGTGTGTGTGATATCCTCAGCTATCCATCCCTCTGCGGGGCCAGGATGACCTGGATAAGGCCATAGACCTGCTGGACCGAAGTTCCAACATGAAGAGCATCAAAATCCTGCTGCTCACACAGGAGCAAAGCAATGTAAGCTCTGTACACCCTGCCATCACCGGG
Organism: Merluccius polli; assembly: GCA_030340625.1. NCBI lineage: Eukaryota > Metazoa > Chordata > Actinopteri > Gadiformes > Merlucciidae > Merluccius > Merluccius polli. The sequence continues at coordinate 40,909 of JAOPHQ010000619.1, forward strand.
AGCTATTCTACTACCACTGTGTCTGTCTGTCTGTCTGTCTCTCCCTGTCTCTCCCTGTCTCTCTCTCTCTCTCTCTTTCCATCCCTCTTCTGTCGCCCACTCTCTCTAGTTAATTCACTCTCTCTCTCTCCTTTCCATCTCTCCTCCTCTCTTGCTATTTTACTCTCTCTTTGTCACCTTCTTTAAACTTGCAGCTATTCTTTCTCTCACTCTAGTTATTTTTCTCTTAATTTCTCTCCCTCTCTCTCTTGCCCTCTCCTCTCTTCCTGACACACATGTACATGCAAAGTGTGTGTTGGATCGTATTTCCCACACTCCATGGAGCATTATGCAATAATCCCAGTTCCCCGTTGACGTTCACTTGACGGCCTCTAATTTAAAACAATCCCCCCCCCCCCCCCCCCCCACCTCCCGGCAGGTCTCTCCCTCCTCCCACCACACTGTGTGCAAGCAGGTGAGGATCAAGGCGTCCCAGTCCACTGGGGACGTCAGCAGCAGCACCGCCTGCCAGGCCTCCGAACAGAGGTTGCGCCACCTGTCCACTGGTGGGTGTTGTTTGAACGTTAATGTCATCCATACAGGGACTTCGGCTCGGTGGTGCTGCCGCTCAATGTGGAGTTCCTGTCGCACTGTAAAGTGCTATCTTTTGATTGTTTTTGTTTTGTTTCCAGTATGTGTGTGTGTGTGTGTGTGTGTGTGTGTGTGTGTGTGTGTGTGTGTGTGTGTGTGTGTGTGTGTGTGTGTGTGTGTGTGTGTGTGTGTGTGTGTGTGTGTGTGTGCGCGTGCGTGTGTGCGTGTCTCTCGCTCTCTCTCTGTCTGTGTGTGTGTCTCTCTGTCTCTGTGTTGTTTCTCTGGTTTCCCCTCTGAGCAGGCAGTCCTCTTCCTTCTTTTTCTACAATGCCTGCTGGCCGCCTGCCAATCAGATTGCTTGATGCTATTAGTATGCTGGGGCCAATGTCCTGGTTTAGATACGGCCGTTGTTTTGGGGGTCAGCAGGAGGGGTGAGGTTAGGACGGGACCGGGGCGAGTTGTAAAAACCTAGCCTCAACAATAATCCTATAATCCAGCACTTATATTATTAATTTAGCACTTACTTTTTTTTTTCTTTTACTAGCATAGAATGACAGCACAGCTACAACGCAAAATGGCTCTGCTGTATTTATTCATTCGATGCAATTATTCCCCTTTTTGTTTCTTTCGTTTCTTTTTCCTCCGGTTGGACGGCCAGGCTCTCAGAACACGGGCCGTAGCTCCCCGCCGCCGGGCTACGTCCCGGAGCGCCAGCAGCGTGTGGCGCGCCAGGGCTCCTACACCAGCATCAACAGCGAGGGAGAGTTCATCCCAGAGGCCAGCGAACACTCTGTGAGTCGCGGGAACGCCACAGCACACAGACGGTGTTAAACAGGGGACCATCACACTCATCATCCTCATCATCATACTCATACGGAGAAGCTGGAGGGGATGATGGTGGTGGAGGTCATGATGATGATGATGATGATGATGATTGTGGTGATGATGGTGGAGGTCATGATGATGATGGTGGTGGAGGTCATGATGATGATGATGATGATGGTGTTGGAGGTGATGAGGATGATGTGGTGGAAGTGATGAGGGTGATGGTGGTGATGATGATGATGATGATGATGATGATGATGATGATGATGATGATGATGATGATGATGATGGTGGTGGAGGTGGTGGTGGTGGAGGTGATGATGGTAGTGGAGGTGATGATGATGATGGTGGTGGAAGTGATGACAGTGATGACGATGACGATGGTGATGGTGGTGGTGGTCATGGTAGCGATGATGATTATGGTGTGAGGGAAACAACGAAAATTTGCTTCAGCTTGATACCATCACATGTTAAAAACTATATATATGTATATTTGAATATGTTGTATACACATGTCTCTCCTATGCAGGTGCTTGATCTGTGGAGCAGTGCAGAGAACTCTGTTTCCGGGAGCTGTCAGTCTCTTGACAGCAACTCTGATAGGTAAAATCATCATACATTGCATCTATTAAGAAATATGGGGTCATGTATTGTGTGTGTGTGTGTGTGTACGTGTGTGTTTATATTTGTATATTTGTGTTGCAATATGAAATGCTCTGAAAAACTGCTGAGACTGGGAAATGGTAACGCTAAACACAGATGGACACTTGTGGTCAGATGGAGAGATAACTTCCCAAGCAAGGCTGAAATTCTCACGCTCATCTTGTGAGCGTGAGAATTTCAGCAATCTCATCCGTTTCTACAAACTGATGTTGAAAATGTTTTTATGTGTGTGTGTGTGTGTGTGTGTGTGTGTATATACAGTACATTTTTCACACTTTAACCCCTGCTCACATCCCTTACCCCACACTAAACCCCATCCTCGCCATGCTAGCCCCTCCCTTAGGAAGTCCCGCATGCACCGGGCCAAGAGTTACCCTGACAACCGTCAGGAATGCCCAGGTGAGTGCCACACCTCTGTGTTGTTGTTGTTGTTGTCCTCACAAACACTTTTGCATCATTTGCTGTTATTGTCAGATTGTAAACAGCATGTAACACCGCTGCGTTACCTTTGACCCTTTTGCAGTGTCCGACCGGGAGAACTGTGTGTACGACAGGGTGGTGGGGAAGGGAGGGACCTACCCCCGGCGGTACCACGTCTCCCTGCACCACAAGGACCACAGCGAAGGTGAGGATGGCTCTGTGTCCCGCTCTTAAACGACCCCCTCTCTCACCCCCATATCCCCTGCCCATATAAGGTCTGTTACAGGCATGGTTTTTATCTGGTGTATGAAGCCTTCCTATAGCTACAAATTTGCACATGGATGATTCCCCGTCAATGGCATTTGAGTCGGAGCCCCGGACAAGAAGTAATCATTCAAGCGATGACTCTGTGACAGCTTCAATCATCACTGCTCTGCTGGTTATGGCTGAAAGGAGAGGGAGTAGGCAGGAGGCCTTTAATGGTTGATCGCAGCTGGTGATTGGCCTGAATGAAGCAATCTGCCAATCCTTCCTCCTCAAATACTCTCTTTCTAGATGTTCAGTATGAACCGTCCTTCTACCATCATCTCATATGATTCCCCCCCCCCCCCCCCCCCCCCCCCCTACGCTGTCTTCTTCTGGCCAGGCCGGCGGACGTTTCCACGAATACGGCGTCCCCAGGGTAACCTGTTCACCCTGGTCCCGTCACGGCGCTCCCTGAACGGCAGTGAGGAGAGTCTGGGCAGCTGGCAGCTGGGGAATACCCAGGGTCGGCTCCGGACACAGGAGCGGCCCGTCGCTCTTAAGTGTAACTATTCCTACTTGTTCCTGTTCTGATATAGCGTAGTGTAGCATCGCATGAATTAGCATATCATAAATGAGCATAGCATGTTAGCGTCGCATATCAGTAGCTTATTCAAAAGCCTAATACTAACACTACTAATGGTAGTCGTATAATAGAAAAGCTTTTATTGTTGGTTGTCCTAACGGATCTTGTGGAGCAATGTACAAACAGTTCCAGTTTGTTGTCTTTTTTTGTATGAGCTTGTGTGTATGAGTCATATTGGGACAAACGTGGGCATGTGACGACAGGCAGCAGCTCTCAATCTGACGGCACCTTGCCAGAGCATTCTGGCAGTACAAGCATGAACCTATGAGATGTGAACATTCCACGTATCTTCACACAAACACGACATGAAACACATTTTGAGGATCAATATATCGTTTTCATTATCCACCGCATTTATCCCATTTATCCCGTTGACCAAGCTTGTTGTCTCCGCCCACAGCTCCGAGTGCCCCGGTGACGTGGAGGCGGGGCAAGTTGTTGGGTCAGGGGGCGTTCGGCCGCGTCTACCTGTGCTACGACGTGGACACGGGCAGGGAGCTGGCCGCCAAGCAGGTGCTGTTCGACCCCGACAGCCCCGAGACCAGCAAGGTGAGAGGAGAAAACCTTTCGGGAAATTTCTGTTGTTTCCCGCTAATTTCACTGTGTTTCTGGTGAAACCTATTTAGGGTTTTATAGTTTTTTTTAGAGTTATAGTTATAGTTACGATATGCTTATCTACCGATTCGATGCTATTACGATACTTGGGTGCCGATTTGATATGTATTCAATTTCAATTCAAAGTATTCCGATTCGATATCACGTTTTGTGTTTTTTTTTTTTACAATTTATTATGATTTGTGTTTACTTTTTTAACACTAGACCGTGGGAAAAAGTTGACTGTATGTCATGAGGTATATTTCCAAAACAATGCACATCATGTCAGTCAGTCAGCCTTTCTGACTTTTATTTCAGCAGCATCATTGCTATACTGGGAGGGTTTAAGGGAAGATGCTATTGTTGATGTAGTGTTCTTCTTGTATGCATTTAATGTGAAAGAAATAAACCTACTGTTTAAAATAAATGAATAAAAGATAATAAAAAATCAATTCAGGCATTAAAAAATCGATTAAAAAATCGCAATACTTAAGTGAATTGATTTTTTTTCCGCCCCTAGTTAGAATAGTTAATTTAGTTAGTTATTATAGTTATTGAAAAAAATCAACATTGTCTTCTATCTTAATATTTGATCTTCCATTGTCTCTGACCTGTTGTTTCACTTTTGCTCGCTGCTCTTGCCCAAAGCTTTAAAGTAAATTTTTGTAGTTTGGCAAGAAAACTGAGAAAGGAATAATAATGTATAGCAGTTGCAGCTGCAGAGCCCATTGCGTGTGGAGTCTTGTTGTACTGTTGTGTTTCCATAAATGGAAACTGTTACTAACTTGCATTGCAGGGAGGTATAGCGTGTGAGTACGGTAATTCCTTTTGTACTGTTCAGTACAAAGATGGTTCAGGTCATTGACGTATTAGCAAGTGACATCCCAATCATACTCCAAATGTTCTGCCAAACCCAATCTTCTCTATACGTGTCAATAGCTGTGCACATCAGGCACCGCTGTTGCATATTAAACCTGCAGTTCTCGGAAATGTCCATGAAATCGCTTCCTTCCTTTTTTTTCTGAGAGTGCAACAAGCGTTTCTCGACAATCACAATGGCTGTGCACTTGGGTCTGACTTTGTACATGAGCGACCGGCCAAAGGAGGCCGACGCTGTACCACCTTTTCAGTTGGACCGGTGTCAGCTATGAGGTCATAAATTCTGCATTTTAATCTCTTTAGGCACTTCATGGGCCAGGGGTTGCCAGGCGGGGGAACACACCCTTGGCCCAAGCCCTCTGCTCAATCAAACCAAACCAGCTTGTGTGCAGTTTTGTGTTGATATAAGGAGGTCAGATTTTTTAATGTGGCCCTTTTTGGATGCAAAAATTAATAACGGTGTCTCTAAAGAAAGTGTTCCCAATAGACAGAATACACTGAAAGGATTCTCTATCCTATCCTCTCACCCCCCCCTCACCCCTCGCCTCCCCTCCCCCATTTTCATGTCTTTTCCTGTCTGCCACTGAGAAAACATGCTCTCGTACTTCCTGTATCTGCATGTTGGTGTGTGTGTGTGTGTGTGTGTGTGTGTGTGTGTGTGTGTGTAAAAAGGTACTGAATCTTGTGGTTTTGTGTGTCTGCATTGCCTTGGCCTCCTATCACCCCTTTAAATCCCTCTTCCTGTCCCTCGACCCCCCCCCCCCCCACACACACACACACACACACACACACACAACCCCAGCCTGCAGCGGAAGAGAGTCTGTTGTTTTGTTGTTTCTGTCTATTTAGCGAGCTTCTGTGTTGAGACTTTGGGACGTCTTGGTATATCTATCCTCTACCACTTGCTTCCTCCCCTCTCTCTCTCTCTTTTCTACCTCTCTTTCTCTCTCTCTCTCTTTGTCTCCAGGTCTTTTCCTCTGTCCCTTGTGTTTTGACCCCGTGGCCACCCTCTCTGAGGTAAACACAGGAACTGTTTTTTAGGAACTCAACTCTTGGCCAACGCTCGCTCCAGAAAGTTCCTCCTGTGATTTGCTGTGTGTAAACTAATCGTGTTTATGTTTTGTTTGTGTACTAGCCATGAGTTCATCTCGGGAGACCCACCGGCCCCCCCTGTTAAAACAAAACGCACTACCAGAGATTGTATTTTTTGGGACCGTCATCGTGTTCTTCTGGTCAACAGGAGGTGAGCGCTTTGGAGTGTGAGATCCAGCTGCTGAAGAACCTGCATCACGAGCGCATTGTCCAGTACTACGGCTGTCTGAGGGACCGCAACGACAAGACGCTCACCATCTTCATGGAGTACATGCCGGGGGTGAGTCCAGTCCGGCCATCGCCCACCACCCTGGGCACCCCCCAGGGAAAGCATTCCCCACTGTCCATTAGGGCCGGGAATCGACAGGGCACCTCACGATAGGATATCACACAACGCTTTTTGAGTGTCCCCATGATATGTATTGAGATTATGTGAATTGTGCGATAGGGTATTAGAATTTTTTTTGTGCGCTTTTATCTTTAATGTGGTTTGACATATGGGTTTAACATTGGGGTTCGGGGTCTACAGGTCTGTCATTGTCATGGCCGAACAGAACATAGCTGATGTGACGACTATTGCAGAGGCAAAGAATTGCGATACATTAATCTTTTTTTGTGTTGTTTGCCCAAGTCGAGCATATTTGGCATGTCACTTTATCATAATAGCCTCCAGAAATACACACTTGTGGTACCATGGTGGTAAAGAAGCGAAACGAAAAAAAAACTCTCTTTTTAGTTTCTATCATTGAGATGTATTCTGAATTTCCCGTCTGGTCTCAATAAAGTATTCTTTCTTATGTTATGTATTTGTTTGTCCGGTGGTTGAAAGTGTCATACCAACAGTGTTTTAGTGGTCATGTGGTCCATGTGATCTGTAGGCATGTGGCTGCCGTGCTGTCTCTTTCCCTTTGGAGACAGACGTTAACTCATCTGCTTCCTTCCCCTCCAGGGTTCAGTCAAAGACCAGCTGAAGGCCTATGGGGCGCTGACGGAAAACGTGACCCGGAAATACACCAGACAGATCTTGGAGGGCATGTCCTACCTGCACAGCAACATGATCGTTCACAGAGACATCAAAGGTGCGTCCGTTTGAAACGTGCGGGAACACAAACATAAACTCTGGGCATCTGGATAAATAATCTTGGGCATTCTGGGTAAATGTTTACACAGTGGTTGTGTATGTCAGTGTTTGCACTCCACGGTGAAGGGTCGAGCGTCATGTTTTTGTTTCTTCTTCAGGTGCCAACATCCTGCGGGACTCAGCGGGCAACGTTAAGCTGGGGGATTTCGGAGCCAGTAAGAGGCTGCAGACCATCTGCATGTCTGGCACCGCCATCCGCTCTGTGACCGGCACCCCCTACTGGATGAGCCCGGAAGTGATTAGCGGCGAGGGCTATGGCAGGAGAGCGGACATCTGGTGAGATTGCTAGAAACCAGTCAACTACATTAACTAGTGGGGCTACTTTTGACATTTAACAATGTTGTACCAATGATGTTCGAAGAAATGCCACTTGGCTGAATGTGTGAAGCGAATACCAGGTGCGCAATTGAGTGTGAACAGTGAAATGAGTCAATGGGGATTTGCCGTAAAATCAACGTTAGACAAGGTCATCATTTTTTTTATGGTCATATTCTGACGGTTGGTAAGAACACATACTTTTTAATGGCAATTCAGGGTTTCCCATTAATTTATTAGACTGTGGTAGCCTGCCACAGTCTCAAAAAAACAGCCTCGCGCACAAAGCGAGTCTATTCTATTATATGAAAATATGTCCTTACATTTCAGATGAAAAGATACTGTTAAAATGCAACTATAAAAAAACAATTAGTCCAATTAGTCATTAGGCCTATGCCTTTATTTCTGTTGACCTGATAAATATCGATCATGTACTTTCTCTGCTGCGCACGGTGGGCATAGCCGGGCATTGCAATCATCCTGAGTGCCTACCCTGCATGAACAAGGCAACTTTTGCAACCTAATAAAGTAGATAGGCTTTGGCATATCCTAATTATTTATCTCAACGCAGCAATTTTATAATGGAAAAACAATTTACTGCAGCAAAAACACTTTTGGAAAAACACCCGCCGTGTCACATTGTGAAAGTCCACGGTGGCTTTGGATGCGATACTTTAAGATCCGAAATAGTGACTGAACTGTAATAGAGACCGCAAAAGCAGCAATGGATATTCACCGAACCAAACAAGAAGCCCGTATGGCAACCCTTCTTGTTAATAAGCCTATACATCCCTGGGGTCTGTGGAAACCATGAAGCGCAGCTCCTAGTACGCTGATTTTAGATTGATGTTCGATATACGCCCATTTCATTGCTCAATAGCGTGTTGAACAAAACAGATGGCCTATTCAGAAACATTTTGAAGCCTTCAGAAACATTTCAGTCTTGAATAGCTAACCGTGACATTTATTTACAGCAGAGTAGGCCTACGTAGGGACCGTCGGCAAGTGAAAGCAGCAGAAAAAATCCCATGAAAATACATTTTTTGGGACAAATTTAGTTAGGTTGATACTAGTGTGACTCACCGGATGGAGGTTGTTGGTATAAAGCCTGCCATTGGGCGTAGTTTTTTCCCCCTATACCAGAATGATAGTGGGTTCAGCCAGACCTTTCTCCAGCACTGGCACAGCGCTAAACCGCAGTATGGAGATAGGTCTGGCTATACAAGACTAGGTTAATACTGAAAGGGCTTACATTTTTAATCAGAAAAGAAATGAATCGGAATCTAGTTTTGTGCATATTTTGATATTGTCATGTCACAACCATCAATTGTGTATCGGCAAATAATTGTGAATTCACAATTAACTAGATTGTAGATTGTGTTATTTGCAACCGTAGCCGTGAATAGCCCATACACAGCTGAAATAGATGGAGATTCTCATGATATAGCATTTAGCTGCATTCTCCATGCATTTCTATACTGTCTTGCACACCTGCCCCTGGTGCCCAAGCGTGGTATTGCAGTCTTTTTTCCTGTTACATTACGGTCAACGGGAGTGGCATAGCTCTCTCTCTCTATAATAACTCTGGTTGTACTGAGTTGGGTTAGACTCCAAAAACCACTAAATTTTGCCTGACCATTTCCTTCTTAGGAGATATATTTGTTTAGAGAATTTTCCACAGCTCGATGTGTTTTATTGCCAAAAACATGAAAATAACTTCCAAAAGTGGCATGGTATGTACCCCTAAAGGAAAAGATGATGAGCAATGCTGCTATATTTAACCTGGCTCTAAAAGACTCCCACTAGTCTGGACACCTGCTTCCCCAGGAGTATTCCTCTCGCTATTCAATTGGTCCCTGAGCCATCAGAAGCGTGATGTCATTGGATGATGGCCAGGAAGGGGGGGGGGGGGTTACATAGATTTGAATGTTCAAAGCCGACCTCCAGGGGGCCCAAAGGGATCATCACTAAGAGGGGTAATCCACTCTGTTAGGGTGAGGGTACCTACCTATAGTATTGCTAACCATCATTAACAGGAGGACGCCCATCTATCCCCATCCAAACCACCACTATAAAATTCAATTGAAATGTTCCAACACTATGTTGCGTACGAGTTTGTGTGTGTGTGCGCGTGCGCGTGCACATGCTCATTGTGTGTGTGTGTGTGTGTGTCTGTCCAACACAGGAGCCTGGGTTGCACGGTGGTGGAGATGCTGACCGAGAAGCCCCCCTGGGCCGAGTACGAGGCGATGGCGGCCATCTTTAAGATCGCCACCCAGCCCACGAACCCCCTGCTGCCGCCGCAGTCCTCGGACCAGACGCGGGACTTTGTGCGTCGCATCTTTGTGGAGTCCAAACACCGGCCCAGCGCCGAGGAACTCCTCAGACATCCCTTCTCCCAGATCCTGTGCTAACGAATTGTTGTATCGACATACAACGACCCCGCAGCCCATTGGCTCGCTTGCATGTTCAGGCTCCTCCTCCCAATCACCACTTGGTGCCCAGTGCAGAGCATGGACCCCCCCCCCCACCCGTTCATCCCAATGGAGTCCACTGCCTACAGGACGTACAGGACAGAGGTCCAATGGGGACCAGTGTGCCTAAAGCACATGGAGCGCAAATTTCGGTTCATATTTGGAGCACGACCCCAAAAAGGAGAAAATAGTGATAACGATTTAACGGGGCAAAGCACACGGAGCACGAATGTAGGGGGCTGTATTTCTTTTCTATTTTGGACGTGAAAATTCAAAAACATTATTTTGCGCGCGCCCCTATGCGGCCGTGTGCTTTAGGTCTACGAGTGTCCACGATTCCAGTTGTTCGCCATTTTTAAGCTTATCGCCATTTTTAAGCTTATCGCCATTTTTAAGCTTTGCTTATTGACAATCTAGTGTTTGACGACCCAAGACGGGCTCAACCATAAAATATTCACCACCAGAGGGAACCATAATACAGAGTATGTTGTGCCTTGTGGGTTAGTTGCCAATGTGTTACTTTGGGTAAAACACACACACACACACACACACATACAGACGCACACATTTGAATGTGGTATACTCTCAATATGCAAGCCTCGGGTCTTGTCGGATTAACATATGCTAAAACTAAATGATCCACTCCCTTGTTTACATTCTCTCTGCAGGCTGTTGAGAGCAACAGCTAAAGTCCCCAACTGTTTGGAAAGGGCCCTCGCCTCACAGTGCTTATAATAGCTGGGCAGCGTCTCTGAACCAGGGCAGACTAGTCTAGCAGTCTGACTGAGTGTCCCTGGTACACTACACAACAGTGTTATCCAGAACCTACCAGGCTCGGTTTTCAGTTGCCTCCTTTTGATATTTGTGTTTTCTTTACAGAAACAGCCCAACAAGTGACGGTGTTGTACTTTTCCTTCGCTCATGTGTTATTTTTGCGATGCCTACAGTGCCAGACCTCATCTTGCAACCTTTCGTCAATTATGAGGAACCTTTCAGCGGTTGAAAAAAAAAAAGTCCATTCCTCGAGTTCTCCGTAACTTCTTTATAAAGGTTGGAAGTAAAAGGCAGCCCACAGTTACACTTTTTTTTTTTACTATGAATTTGTGTTTTTTTGTGCACATGCTAGTCGGGCTACAATAATTCACATTTTGAACGTGCCAAAGACGGTTCACATAAAATTCATTCTTATGTGACCAAAAAATCAGAAAGGGTTTTTCTTATGTCATGCAGCCTTATATGCAAGTCGTTTTGCATGGCGACAGGTGATGTGTGTATCTGGACGGAGAGGCCTTTACGTTAATGGTCTATTTAAGCCAGCTGCACTAGTATGGAACTAAAACATGAATGTTGTTGGGGTATTTTTCATTCTCCTTGCCAATTTATTTTCTTCGTTTTATTTTATTTTTAAATGTGAAAGATCTGTCTACTTTTATTTATACCGTGTGTTGTTTGGATTCAACTTTATAAACAAATATAGGTGCATAAATATATTTTTTATATATTAGACCATGTCATTTTTAAATTTACCTTTAGGACATTGTGTCTTCAAAAATCCTGAATTGAAAGCAGCTGGTTTTGCATAAAGTAGAGACATTGGGTTTATTACTGCAGTAACGGGTGGAGCAATGGATCTGGCGGCTTGGTTCTGGGTTCCAGAGCAATGGTATTATTATTTCACTTATTCACCATTATTCACTTAAATTATTTCTAATCCATCAATGGATTAATTCCACAATTCCTTGCATTTAGCATCAAATACTGATGATTAAGGCACGGTTGTTTTTTAATTTAGATTATGTATGAGAGTGTGTGCATGATGAGTGTTGAGAGAGAGCGAAAGGGAGAGAGAGCAATTGTGTGTAAACCAATGATTAACAAAACTGGACCTGGCACCAAGCGAGTAGCCATTGCTCTACCCAATGAGACGACTTTGTTTTGTCCAGGGTTTACATGATTGGTCTGTCAACAGAACCGTCTTAATACCTTACTGTCCTGTGCAGTTGCATATCAGTTTCCAAGAGGATGCTGAAGGCAGGGGTTGGTTGGTTTTGTATTGGAGATGACGTGGTCATTGTATTGACCAAGTAATTGGGCAGACCCCTGGGACAAGCAAATGACCTGTAAGTGGTTTAGAGATCTACAGATCAATAGAGATTTATATCATGTAAATGTATTAAGTATCACGACATGACTTGCAGTGCAACGTCCAGTCTATCAAATGTATTTTACAATATGGAAAACACGTGTATTGTTTAATGACAGTGTGTGTGTATATATATATAAATATATATATTGTACATTTTCTTAAGAGCAAATAAATTGCTTTTTTTTTTTCTCAGACTCAGTGGTATGTGTTGGTGTTGCTCATTACTGGCTCATGTTGGTATGTGCTTTGCTTTGCTTTTTTAAGCTTGTTTGGCATGTGGTTCCGTAGGGACCGCCGATGTATTTCAGGTCCAACGGGGCCCCAGAGTGTAGGACCAGACCTGAAGTGGCAGTTATACCTTTTGTGGTGACTAGTAAAACACTGGTATTGGCTGGTTAAGCTCTCTCTGCTTTCCACAGCTCCTGTTGCCACACAGGGACTTCCAGCATTCATAAAACACGTCCGTATTTAGTAAAGCACTGCAATATATTGATCTAATAGTAATGTTTTCATGGTATATATCACCTAGGACTTTGGTTGTTGGTCAAAATCGACTAACGGTAATGTCTTTGCTTGCAATTCAAGGCTGCGTTAAAGTAAATGAATGTAATTTAGCAATGCTAGAAAACCCTTTCTAGCCGTTCCAAATCCGTGTTCATCCAATTTTGCCATCAAAGTCAGAAGTATTTTGACATGGGGGTATTGGCCAACCCTGTCTCATCAAAATTACGTTCCCAGGGAACTATTCGGCATTCTCAATTACGTTTGTCTGAAAACGTATTTTGTCCGTGATTACGTTTCATTGAACGTATCGCAAATACGTTCGTTCTCAGCCTATTTTTTTGCCATTTATTTACCTATAGAATTATGTTTGGTTGAAACGTATCCCAGATATGTTAAATGTCAACATATATCATATTATTGTCATTAAGGCATATTTCCCTTTCGGGGAACGTTTCATTTAACGTATTTTGTCCCTGATTACGTCTTGAATCTGAATTGAGCATATTTTTTGTTATTTATTTACCTCTTGGATAATTTACATTGAATTGAAACGTATCCTCAATAGGCTACGTTAAATATCGATAACATTTGTCCGGGGAGGGGGGGTCCGGTCCAGGTCCGACCCTCCCCGGACCGGACCGGCGGGGGGAGGATGGCCGGTCCAGTGGTGGGCCGGTCCAGGACCCTGAATGCTCCCAGTCCGACCCAAATAGATGCACCTGCATTTATACATGACGGGCCGCAGCATGGGCCGCTGTATACTACAGTATAAATGTATACTCATGATCATTAACGATACAGCAGTGTTGTGTAGTGGCCATCGCTAAGAAATATGTATGCTTCTTTTCCGAGAAATATCGTAATTTCATTGGTTTGTTGCGTCAATTTACACTACAGTTCCCATGAGTGTCAGCGACCGTTGCTATGGTGACGACGCCAGCTTTTATTAAAATGTTTTATATTGCCGATGGGTGGTTATCGTCAGTGGCTGGCGAAATACTGCCCTGTAGCAGTTATATTGAAATGTAAAGAAAATAATGTGTGTATAATGAAAATCGACCAGCCACAAACGGTATGGAAACATAATTTGAAGCTTTCTGATTGGCTGAACTGGCCCAGATATGTAAGCCAACACACTGTGAACATAATTTGTACTTTTTATGTGTACCTTTTAAAGCCAGCACAGTTAGAAATGCAAGCTTTTATATTTAGGATAAGATATATTTTACTGTAAGATGGACATTATTATACGTCACGCGCAACACGTATCCTGACGTTGATCCAAAGTGCCAAACGTAGAGGGGTTACAATAAAGACCCTTAAATTGTATGACTGTTACATTTTTCTGCCTATTCTTTTACTATTATTGTCCCACACCACAATGTATGTCCCACAATGTGAACTCCAAACAATTCATGTTCATCCAATTCATGGACAAGCTGGAAACACGTCTAAAAACACTTGAAATAGAATATAGCCTATATTTATATTTTTACAACATCAATCTCCCTATAATATGAACAAAATATGATCAGGTTATACTTTCTCTCTTGAAAACGGGCAGAACGCTAACCCTAACCCGGAAAATGAATTTAAAGAACTACAAACGTTCGGAAAATGCAATACACTGAAGTGTGCGGCGCCATGTTTTTTGTAGTCCTAAAGCCCCTTATGTTACTATGGCAGAGGCCTACTTTCTTTCAAAAGCTCATATCTTGGTCAATTAAAAACAACTGTGGGTAAAAATGTAACTACACACAGACATACATTCGCATTACCATATTGTTCATCCAGGGCAATCCTGTCAGCCCTGGGGAAGGGAACACAATGGCTATAAATGGTCATATTAAGTAATATGGAAATATGTATATGAATCATTTAAGGGGTAAATGGGGTCTAAACTGCTCCAAATTGAAAAGCATGACTAAGGATAAGGTCACCATCAATATGTTGAACACATTTTGCCACTAAATATCCCTTAAAATATGTTTTAGTGATTTTATCCATCTTGGCTCTATATAGGCTCTGAGAAAGTACACATCAGTAAGTGCCTTCTCAGTGAGCAGATAAAAATGAAACTTTGTCGTAGGATGACAATGAAGACACCGTTGGAAAGGTCTTGATCTGCAGAATACAGATCTGCCACTGTGGACATTCTGGATGGTTCCTGCTCCTCAGGAATGCCCTTTGAACCTTGAACCTAAGGCTCTTTTAAAGGCTTACAGAAAAGCAACACAATGTGATACAAACATGGGGAAAACATTTTTGGAAAGCTCTTGACTTCTTCTATCATGTCCTTTGTGGCCTTTGCCAAACCATTAGGGGGCGCTACTGGGTAAGGTCAAAACCAGATTTCACCCAATTAACAATAGTAAAAATGAAATCTGACTAAATAAATGTGCTCCCCCGGTCCCTAAAACATATAATACACTTGCGAAGTTCCTTGACACATTTTCACATAATAGGGAAAACGTAAACTAAACATTTTAGAACTAGCCTACAAAATAAATGGCGGAAAAAACATGGCGCCGCACACTTGAGTGTATTGCATTTTCCGAACGTTTGTAGTTTTTTAAATTCATTTCCGGGTTAGGGTTAGGGTTAGCGTTTTGCCCGTTTTCAAGAGAGAAAGTATAACCTGATCATATTTTGTTCATATAATAGGGAGATTGATGTTGTAAAAATATAAATATAGGCTACATTCTATTTCAAGTGTTTTAGACGTGTTTCCAGCTGCTTTGTTTGTCCATGAATTGGATAAACATGAATTGTTTGGAGTTCACCTTGTGGGACATACATTGTGGTGTGGGACAATAATAGTTTTATTTTTATTTTTTTTATTGTCAACAATATTATGACATTATAACAAACAGTAGTACAGTAAGGACAGTACTTCCGGCTGATAGGTCCTCCCAGGTGGTCACGGCGTCTGTCAGCTGTAGCCCCTAGCAACCTGACGTCATTGAAACATGGTGCAGGAATCAGAGAGAGAAAACATAGAGTAACTAACCAATAGGACAAACATCCGATCGTAACTCGTCACTTTGTCAACATTAGTTTCTCCCGCTGCCACGGAATAATGTGTTGATCAGCAAATCAACCTCAGACGTGTAGTGGGCGAGGGTTTGATCCGTCAGACGGAGTGACGTCACAAGGGAGTCCTGTGGAATCTGAAAAAGTCACGTGAATCTTGAAAGTCACGTGACTTGGACGCAAAACCATGGGAAAAGAATAGGCAGAAAAATGTAACAGTCATACAATTTAAGGGCCTTTATTGTAACCCCTCTACGTTTGGCACTTTGGATCAACGTCAGGATACGTGTTGCGCGTGACGTATAATAATGTCCATCTTACAGTAAAATATATCTTATCCTAAATATAAAAGCTTACATTTCTAACTGTGCTGGACTGGGAATGCTCCCAGTCCAGGGTCGGACCTGGACCGGACCCCCCCCAGCCCCGGACCGCCCCCCCCCCCCCCCCCCCCCCCCCCCGCCCCCGACAAATGTGTTATCGATATTTAACGTAGCCTATTGAGGATACGTTTCAATTCAATGTAAATTATCCAAGAGGTAAATAAATAACAAAACATATGCTCAATTCAGACTCAAGACGTAATCAGGGACAAAACACGTTAAATGAAACGTTCCCCGAAAGGGAAATATGCCTTAATGACAATAATATGATATATGTTGACATTTAACATATCTGGGATACGTTTCAACCAAACATAATCCTATAGGTAAATAAATGGCAAAAAAAATAGGCTGAGAACGAACGTATTTGCGATACGTTCAATGAAACGTAATCACGGACAAAATACGTTTTCAGACAAACGTAATTGAGAATGCCGAATAGTTCCCTGGGAACGTAATTTTGATGAGACAGGGTTGTATTGGCAATATTGCCGATGCTGCACTACAAGTTTGTGGTTGTTATGCTACTGCTGATGGATTTGATTCATACAACAAGGGGGCCATTTTCAGTTACCGATGTGTGGCGGGTACACTTAAGCAGCGTGTTGTCAGCGCTTATTGTCGTGTTATGTGTGATGTTGGGCTGGAGATCCCCGGCGTTGGCGGTTGCTTCTGCACCGGCATTAATATTCCTCTCCCACACCAACGTAGTAAAGAGTCCGGCGCCCGTTGCTTTTGTGTCTTCTGGCTCTTGCAGATGAGGTGGTCTCCTCGTGTTACACACATGAGTGTACTGTTTGACTTGGACCTCAGCTGAACCTCACTAAAAAGGGGGGGGATCAATATTTCTTTCTCTCTTTCTCTCCCCGTCTCACTCCTCTTAGCCTCCCCTTTTTGTCCCTTTCATCTAAAAGTTGGCCCCTCTATCCCTCCAATACCTCCCACTCTCCCTGAGCTCCTTTCTTTCTTTTTTTCTTTCTCTCTTTCTCTCTTTCTCTCTTTCTCTTTCTCTCTTTCTTTCTTGCCCTGTCTCGCTCCTCTCACCTCTCCTTTTCTCTGCCTCTAAAGGTCTAGCCCTTTGTGTGTGGGTGTCTCTCTCTCTCTCTCTCTCTCTCTCTCTCTCTCTCTCTCTCTCTCTCTTTCTTCCTCCTCCCCCTCCTCTGGATGTTTCAGCCATGGCCCCATATTACCTCAGTGACCAGACCTGAGGCAACGACTGCAATGGCCCCAGCACTCCAGATGGTTCCAGCCAGTGCAAGCCAGTGTAATTTCCAGGGATGGATGGCGAGCGTGTAAATCAGGCCAACGTCTGCCAGCCTTTATAGTGGGGGGCCTGTTATTTAACCGCTATTAATGGGAACACTAATTGGAATTCAAGTCACTTCGGTGTCTTGATAACAAACAAAGTCCAGAGACAGGGGCCAGACAGTGAAGCCATGAAGCCGCTTATTTACTGTCGCCTAGTACCACTGGCTGGCCGATGGAGAGACAGACAAACAGTGCTCTCTTGTGTTCCCCCTCACAGGGGACGGCTTGTTGCAAGGTCAAGGTTTACTTGAGGATAGAGACACACCGGCGTGAGCGGCTCCAGGCGTACGGTCATTGTTTTGGGGCTTTCGGTGACACGATGCGTTAAACAGCGCTGTGTAGTTCATCATTTGCACTTGATTTACGTTTCCCGGGAGTATGTCGACAAGCACTGAACACAAACATTAGTGGAGACCGGAGGTTATTTTAGGTCACGCTGGGTGAGAGATTTGGCAAAAATAGCGCTATTAATTAATTTTGGTTTAAAGGTGTGCGTGCGCGCGTGTGTGTGTGTGTGTGTGTGTGCGCAGAATTCAAAAGAAAGGGTTTAAAGAGCACAGGGGCCCATGGCAAATGTAATTAATTAAATCTGAATGTTTAACCATTTACAGCAACTCCTATTCTCTGCCTTATGTTTAAAAATGGCTTTAACGAATTAACAAAGTGGAACTTAACGCTTAAATCTCATAGTCCTAGCCAACAGGTCTCCAGTCCTCGGACGTCACAGTAGTGGTACATGTTGGGCCCAGGCCATCTCTCGGTGCCAAACAATAACTCTGCTCACATTTTGGACCGCCGCCCAATGTAATTTATTGAGCGTTTCTGTCTAACCTTATTAATTGCCGTGGGTTTTTCCTCCATGAGAGTGTGCAAGATGAAAACCGTTACTATACCATATCTACTACACTACTCTATTGGTCCATGTTTCTGTTTTTCTGTTTCACTTCATGTGGAGCCGATTGGCCAGCTCCTGTCACACAAATTCCCTTTTATTCAATAGAGAGAGAGAGAGAGAGAGAGAGAGAGAGAGACAGAGAGAGAGAGACAGAGAGAGACAGAGAGAGACAGAGAGAGAGGCAGAATCCAACCATGGGGGAGAAAAGGGGGGGCGAGAGGGAGGTGCGGGTGAGCACCAACAATCCCTGGCTCACATCTTTATTTATGCCAGGTTTACATCAACCACCCCTTTGCTCTCTCTCTCTCTCTCTCTCTCTCGCTCTCTCTCTCTCTCTCTCTCTCTTTCTCTCTCTCACTCTCTCTCTTTTTCTCTCTGGCCCATTCACTGACCCCCCCCCCCCCCACACACACACACACACACACACACACACACACACACACACACACACACACACACACACACACACACACATACACCCTCCGCCTGCCACTGTCCCACCCTGTGGCCTCTCTGCTCAGGACAGAGAGGGGTGGGGGGACAGTGTGTGTGTGTGTGTGTGTGTGTGGTGGTGGGGGGGGGGGGGGGGGGTGAGGACCCAGGGGGAGATCCCCTATAAAAAAACCCTGTTCTCTCCCTGTTCTGAGCTTCATTCCCTCCTCTCCCTCATGATGGACACTCAGAGGGTCCAGTCGTCGTACAGGAAGCGCTTCGGATCGCAGGGCGCGGGGGGCGCCGGGGGCCGCATGGGCAGCCTGTCCTCCGCCAGGTTGTCCTGGCACGGCGGCAGCCCCCGCCACCTCACCCACTCCAGCCCCGTGTCGCGCCTCTCCCTGGGCTCGGCCTGCGGCGGCGGCGGCGGCGGAGGCAGCGGCGCCGAGCGGCTGGACTTCCCGGCCGACTCCCTGATGAAGGCCCAGTACAGGGAGACGCGCACCAACGAGAAGGTGCAGATGATGGGCCTGAACGACCGCTTCGCCAACTACATCGAGAAGGTGCGCTTCCTGGAGCAGCAGAACAAGATGCTGGTGACCGAGCTGAACCAGCTGAAGACCAAGGAGCCCAGTCGGCTGGGGGACATCTACCTGGACGAGCTGCGGGAGCTCCGGCGGCAGGTGGAGGGGCTGGGGGCCGCCAAGGGCCAGCTGGAGATCGACAGGGACAACCTGGCCGGAGACGTGGCCATGCTCAAGCTGAGGTCAGGGTTTTACATTTAGTATGCTCCAGCGCAGCGCCTGTTCAAAACGCGCCTGTTCGGGAAAAAAAAAAGGGCGGATAGCTTTGCCTCCGGTATTGTCAAATCCTCATTTCAAACAACTTTGCACTCGACACTGCACTTGGTCCTCAGCAATAACACCCACCAAGTGTGAAGCCGAGAAAATCGAAGGACAGACGTACCTACAGAGACTCTCCACTCCTCCATTTTAGTTAGGTGCACTGTAGGCCATAGCCTATAGGGCATCTAACTGATGCAAATGTTTAGAACGATTAAAGAAAAACCAAATGCCCTGTTTGAGCTATTCTCCTCGGCCGCGATCAGCTGTCAAAATTGCCTCGCCCACTTCTGGTACACATTTCTTTTTCATTTAGGGGCGGGGCTATATCGCTGTCGAAGCTTACACTCTTGCACAAGGAAGTCACAGTCGCTCCAATCAAATTTGGGGGGGGGGCGGGGGGGGGCAGAATGTTTGATTGACGTAACAGGTAACGTATGCAGCAGAGTTTAATTTTGATCAACATATATTGAGGATGGCTGGTATTTGAGAAAATAAGAAGAATATAAGTCGTTTTTAAATTTAAATGAATCAGTTCTTCAGTAAAAACTATTTCTGTGCATTGCATTTATATGCAGACTGTATTCATCTCTTGTTTGCACCGTTGCATTCTGGGTATGCTTTTTTTTTCACTCTCATCCTTTCCTCAGACTGTCTTCTGATAGGACAGCTGGTAGTCATGGATGAGCGTGGAGGAGACGGTCTAAAACAATAGTGCTATTAATACAGAACGAGGACTAATTTAACGTTGTACTTCTCCTGAAATACATCTGATTTGTGCTGACTAAACTGACTGCTAAACATCAGGCTGCTGTACATTGAGTGAATTCATTTACACTGGCTCACATATTGTTTTCATGGTTGTGGTCAAGAGTCATGTTGCATGTTTAGTCGTCATATTGTCAAGTTTTTGTATATATATACCGGTATACATATATATATATATATATATATATATATATATATATATATATAGTGATGTCATATGAAGGGATGGAAAATGCCCTCTTGAATATACAAAACAAAATTACAGAAATGTTATGTGAGAGTAAAAACTTTAGAAAAAGATTTTAGAAGGGCTCATACAGGTTCAATTGCTTGGTCGGTGTTGTTCTCTTTAAACAGGACAAAAGCGAATAATGAGAGTCATGACTGACAGGGTCAAAGGTTACTGTGTCATTCCTGCTGCTCTCTGCCTCAGCCGTTCCAGCTAGTAAACTCTGCAGATGTCATGCTCTGCGTCGGAGCGTGTGTGTGTGGCTGTGTGTGTTTGTGTGTTGTGTGAATAAGAGAAAGTGTATCTGTGTATGCGTGCATGCGTCTATTTTTGCTTTCGCAAGTGTCTCTGTCGACACATCTGCATGCGTGTGCGTGCTTATGAACATGCATGCGCACATGCATGTGTGTGCGCATGTGTGTGTGTGTTGTGTGTGTGTGTGTGTGCATCAGCATGTGCTTGTGTATCTGTCTGTCTGTTTGTCTGTCTGTGTATCGGCATGTGTGTGTGTGTGTGTGTGTGTATATCGGCATTTGTGTGTGTGTGTGTGTGTGTGTGTGTGTGTGTGTGTGTGTGTGTGTGTGTGTGTGTGTGTGTGTGTGTGTGTGTGTGTGTGGAGGTCCTTTGTGACCACTGAAACTCCTCCCTCGTGGGAAAGGTCTTTGGCAGCTATCGGAGGTAGATGTGCGCTGAGGCGTGAGCTGTCTATTCAGCGGGGAGCGCAGGGCGCCACACAATGCGTGAAAGGTCTTCTGCTCCCCGCAGAGCTGCAGGCGCTGCAGGGGAGACCACGCTAACATTAGCATTAACCTTGTTTTTTTACTTTCGTTTGTGTCATTTTGTCATTTGTTCTCTCATTTTGTTTATTTGTGCTCTCATTGGAACTGTTAACCAATTAAGTGTTTTTAACACTTAAGTGGTTAGACTGTGGCTGCTCTGTTCTAAATGCCTAAAGAGCTAGATAAATGGATTTTGCATTGTTATGTATTTGTCTCAACTCCTCCATCCATTGTAATGCCAGTCAGTTACTTACAATGATTTTTCTTCCTTGGTTTTATTCAGATTGCATGATGAAACAGGGCTGCGACAAGATGCTGAGAACAACCTGATTGTTTTCAGACAGGTACCTATGTTGTAATCGCTTTACAAAAATGTGTATATCCCAAAAATATGGATATATGAATATATATTTCCCTCTTCCACCCGTGTTAGGATGTGGATGAAGCGTCTGTGAACCGTATCCAGCTGGAAAAGAAGATCGAGGCCCTTAATGATGAGATCATCTTCCTGAAGAAGATTCACGAGGAGGTGAGCACCCCCTACAGACTCATATTTGCCATATTTGCCAAAGACTCATATTTGCCAGACTCATATTTGCCAATCAATGAGTCCAAATCAATCAAACAGATCAAAAGGAATGATTTAAAAAAAAATCTAAATGATAATATTCAAAAGAGAGATCCTGACTAGCTCAACTGGTAGAGCATGGCATTAACATTGCCAGGGTTAGGGGTATCAATGTTAATGTTATGTGATAAAGGATTATGGATGTGGATTCAGTGGTCCAACATTGCATGTTTTATGCATCATTTTCATTGATTATTATTATTTCATTGTAATTCTATTTTTGTTAAGTAGTGGTTGAAAAACCATATTGGTCCACCTAACTGCCACACATTTTAATGGATGTTAATACCACAAACATGCACACACACACCTACACACACACACACACACACACACACACACACACACACCCTGGCATCCCACCGCTTATACGCCAACTTCCCTTCCTCAGCTGGAGACATTTCCCGCCTGTTTCATGTCCCTTCAACATATATCCTCCACTCCTCTGATACCTCCTCTAATCTCTTCTCTCAGGAGCAGCGGGAGCTCCAGGAGCAGGCTCTGGCCCAGCAGGTCCACGTGGACCTGGACGTCTCCAAGCCCGACCTGACGGCCGCTCTGAGGGACATCCGGGTCCAATACGAGTCCATGGCCACCTCCAACATGCAGGAGACCGAGGACTGGTACCGCTCCAAGGTACACCACTCACTACATGTCCACTCACAGTAACATACGACATTGTGGAGTGTGTGTGGGTGATATCTGGTGCAAGCAGCCGCACCGGGAACGAGTCAGACTGATTGGACTCTGGGGCTGGGTGAGGCTGCACACCTGTGGTGCATTGGAGTACTCAAAGCACACAGTTTAGATCAGCTATCAACCACACACACACTCCATGAACACATATCGGTACATACATGTGTAGGCTGTCTCCTGTCTTTCACTGAGTCAGTGGACACAGACAGACGAGCACACAAAGTATCTGGGAGAGCGAGACCACCGTGACATCTCTCTCCTCTCCGACCTCCTTCCTTCCAGGACAGCATCGACTGCGTGTCAACTTGACACATCGTCTTTTTTATATAATAGGACTCTAGGTGAAGCTGACTTAGTGCACCATGAACGGCAGTTTTAAGTGATGCTGTTTATGTCCCACTATCGACAGCTCTGTTACTAACGTCATGAGTTCGTAACACAGCTAACAAAAAAACCTTTCCCAATCCATGTACCCGATTAAAGGGGAACCGTCTCACTCTATTTTCTAGTTTAGGAGAGTACAGCTTCATTCATAAGCGTGTTGAAGTAGGTAAAAGTAGGAGATTAGGTAGAAGTAGGTTGTGGTCTGCAACGTCAACTCCATTTCCGCAAAAAAGTCGGACCCTTGACATCATTTTCCCAAATCGGACCTATGACAGCAATGGTCCAACTTTTCTGTGATTTCTTTGCGGAAATGGAGTTGATGTTGCAGGCTGTCGTTTTTTTCACAGCACATGTATGAAGCAGTACTCTCTTATATTAGAAAATAGCCGAGTGGGACAGTTTCCCTTTAAGCGCAAGCGACAAATATTGCTGATTTTCTCGCACAGTTTTCTGACATGACGGACTCAGCCAATCGGAACGCAGAGGCCCTGCGCCAGGCCAAGCAGGAGGCCAATGAGTATCGCCGGCAGCTCCAAGTGGTAACATGTGACCTGGATTCCCTGCGGGGGGCGGTGAGTAAACGCGTTCATCTTTCGGTTAGACCAGCGGAGACTTCGCTCAAGTGCGCTAACAGCACTCCATTAGCCACTCACCTCCCCCCATCATCATTATCATCATTGTCATCTTCCTCTCGTTCAGAACGACTCCTTGGAGCGCCAGTTGCGTGACATGGAGGACCGCTGCGCCATGGAGACGGCTGGTTACCAGGAGACGGTGAACCGCTTGGAAGACGAGATCCATGCCCTGAAGGAGGAGATGGCCAGACACCTGCAGGAGTACCAGGACCTCCTGAACGTCAAACTGGCCCTGGACATTGAGATCGCTACCTACAGGAAGCTATTGGAGGGCGAGGAGAGCAGGTGAGTTACACACTGGTGTTAAAACTGTAACCAGATTGATGAAGTTAGCATATATATATATATATATATATACATACAGTATATGCACACACAATAGTTTGTTGTTCCTTTTCTGTGAGTTTTAATGGTCTGTGGTTGTTTCCTGTAGGATCACTGTTCCCATTCAGAGTTTTTCCAATATGCAGTTCAGAGGTGAGTAAGGGATTTGAAATTACAGCAAGCAATTATTATTTCCTGCATGAACCCAACGCTGCCAACATTTCTGGATTAATTTGAGCAACAGACAGAAACAAACACTAACACGACATGCCATATTTTACTGGACAGGCCTACCCACTAGATTCACACGTTGTGAATCCCATTCACATAAGACGCTCTCTATTCTCTCCTTCTTCAGAAACGAATGTCGACACCAAACCACCGGAGGCTCACGTTAAAAGAAGCATCCTAGTCCGTACCGTCGAGACTCGGGACGGGGAGGTGTGTATGTGACAGACATTGTTTAATCGAGCACTTCGCAGCCTTCGCCGATGTGTCGCCGCGTGAAATGCAATAACCCTTGCTTCCATATACACCTGATGCCTCGTGCAATACATAAACCAGATCGCCTCACCAGAGACATCGTTCTCACTGTTTATTCATTGTTCTTTTTGATTTCAGATCATCAAGGAATCAACGACGGAGCACAAGGATCTGCCTTAATGTCTGGGTGTCTACAAAACTACAAAAAAATATTTCTTACGTTAGTTAGTTACCTGTTAGTAGTTCCAAAAACAGTTTTTATCTATCCTAGAAGCATAAAAGCCCCTTAAGAAACCCATAAGAAAATGATGCCATGATGCTACCAAAACTATATAGACCCCTCTTTGCTAGGTTAGGTGGTCTGTTGGTATTCCTAAAGGCCTATACCAACAATATATAGATATAAATATACTTTGCTCCCTTTTTTTTTTACATGTTGCCTGACGAATGAGATTGTTTTCATTGTTGTGGATGAATAGAAGAAGTTTTGAAACGTAGCGATCGTTGATATTGTGTATGTGTAATCTGGAGAGCTTGAGGTTGGCAGCGAGAAGTCACCCGGATGCCGGGACTCGAGGGATGCTGGTGTAAAGTGAACGAAGGTAGCAGGGACAGAATCGCATGTCTGCTTTTTTATTTTGATCCTTACCTTGTGCTATTTACGAATCCACTGGGTGCTGCCTCTGTGTGTGAGGCATTACAGTCATTATAGTCACACTAATTCTCCCAACTCCTCCTCCTCCTCCTCCTCCTCCTCCTCCTCCTCCTCCTCCTCCTCCTCCTCCTCCTCCTCCTCCTCCTCCTCCTCCTCCATGCCTCACCTCACTAGAGAGATTGACATGGAAATCATCTGATGAAAACATCTTCTAATATACTACTGTAGTGGTGCGTGTTGGTTTTTCTGATGCGACAGCAGAGTGGTGCTGAGAGACACTGACGTGAAGAGGAGGAGGAGAGAAGAAATGACTGGAATGTGTCTCCCCCCCCCTCCCCTCCCCAACCTCCCCGTCAGGCCTCATCCACACAAGGCCGCTTTCTGAAGTGCTAGCGTGATAGCGAGAAGCCGCGGCGAGACTGCGGACACACAAGTGGGTGTTTAGATAAGAAGGCGCTGGGGATGGACTACGAAGGTTTCCATGGTCACCGTGTAGACCCCCCCCCCCCCCCCCCCCCCGCTCCCCAGCTGCAGAAAACTTTCTTCTTGTTTGTCTTTTCTTTACCTAACCTAAAGTTAGAGGATACATGGGGATGTTTGTTGTTGTCGTCGTCTCTCATCACTAAAATCCTCGCTAATTAATCCAAGCTGACGGCCATGCGTCGAATAAAAGCTATACTGTGCTGAAAATAACAACAATAAAAATAATAAACTGATTATAAAATATATCTGCAGTGAGAATATAGTAAGAGTGTAACATGTAACATTCATTACAGTTCTTATTGTTGACCTTCAGTTATAAATGTTGTTGGTTCCCTGACCTTGTTTGTAACAGAGTACCACATGTTTACATAGACAGTAGTTAAAAATGTCAAAATTACTTTTGCATTAACACACTTTGTTTACTGCAATAAAGGATTTTACAATGTTAACATTTCTGCTCCATTTTATCTTTATGTACTATATTGTTTGTGTGTGTGTGTGTGTGTGTGTGTGTGTGTGTGTGTGTGTGTGTGTGTGTGTGTGTGACTTAAGCTATATTTAACCTGACTTACTTTTGTTTCCTAGCCTGGGTACAGACTCTTGACCACTTGGTTATTGTCGTAGTATTGGTCTAAATAAAAAGCCAGGCTATACTTAAAAGTGCTGTAGGTAAGATTCAAGGACATGTGTGTACATGCATGTGTCATTGTATTTATTGTATATGTGTGTTTTTTATACGTGTGTGTAAGCGGAAATGTGCTTCAGCAGAGAGGAAATGTTTACGAGAGTAAGTGTGTGTGTGTGTGTGTGTGTGTGTGTACAGTACAGTATGTATCTGTCGTGTCCAGGCCCTTATCTTGGTGCATGGTGGATCTCAGGTCTGCTCTGTAGACGGCCCTGCGACACGAAGAATTCGGTCCAGATAAAAGTCTCCGGCGGCTGACGTAGGACGCCCCCTGAGCCCCATTGATCCAGCCTCTCTAGAGAGGGCCGGCGAGGAGGTGAAATCTTAGAGCGCAGGGTTACCGATAGCTGGGGGATTCTCTGCCAATTATCTTGTGTGAATGGGGCTAGAGGTGAGGTCTGCTGCCATGCAGTCCATGGGAACCAACCACAGCCACACAGGGGAGTAAACAACAAAGACAATCTTTGTTTGTTTGACACAGACACTGTCTGCTTATTCAACTGCAAAAGTGATGTAAGATATTAAACTTGTATGATGGTAAGAAATGTTCAGTTCCCATATTTTGGAACTGGTCACCTGTAGCCTTTATTTTTTTGTTGTGGTGTTAATCAGATAAAAGTCATTTTAAGAGAGGTATTTGTTTACGGGGTTGATAGAGAACTCAAAGGGTTACACGTTTTGTTGCAAAACTGCCATCATAATAGTGGCTCTATGTATCCGTCTGACAGATCACTCTTTCATCCATTTACCACTCATCCATTTGCACTCATCTCCGCCTCATCCATTCACTAACGACACACACACTTAAGGACAAACGCGGCCCATTGCAGAGCGGTGAAGCAATTCTGAATTTGTGTTGTTGAACACATTTTCCATGAATAATGGCCTACTTTCTTGCTTTGATCCGAATCCATCCAGAATTTGTAATGCTACACATGTCAAAATGGCTGTAACACGTAAGCCAGACAAAATAGTCTTGTCCATACTCTACAACTTAGTGGATTGTCTTGGCCCTCACACCAACGGCATCATGGGAAGGCATGCATACGTGCTTGCCCGTTGTTTAATTTTAGCCCTCATTTCATCAAGGGCTTTCCGAGACAAACAGCAGAGCTTCCACTGGTGGACCATGTGGATTCTCAACAGGCAACACCCAAACAGACACAATTTAAAGTCTCCTTGTACTGTCTGCAACTATCATAACTCTCAGTTGAAACACAATTATTTTGATTTTTTATGAAGATACTTATTGCGAAGACAGCTAAATGATAACTTCCAATATAACATAAGGTTTTGAAGGATTTTTTTTCCTGACAGCAGTTATATGGCTCTGTTCTCTGTGTCCCGATACAATGTTCCCATCAAAACATGCCAGAGAGCCTGTCTACTCTAATCTCCATTCCCATTGTTCTGGATCTACTGACTGAGTTATTCGGTCCTTCAAAACTGTCAGGCAGATTCTAGTATATGACACCCCGACCACTGTCCTCCCACTTAAAATGTCGCTGCAGAGACACTTGTTGGTGTGGAGACACTCACATCGCATCTCCTCTCTCAGCAGGCACACACACACACACACACACACACACACACACACACGGGATCGGGTATCCGGGTGCCAAAAAATGTGCTCCAAAAATGTTTTATTTGAAAATGGAAATTTGGAAATTGGATTTTTTTTTTTTTTTTTTGCACGACCCCAAATGTGTGTATGAGGGACGGTATTATTGGAGGCTATTGGGGCCCCGATCAAAAAAATCGAACCGGGACGGCATCTGAAGTGTTTGGCGGCTAAACGGAGGCTATTTATAAGCTCAGTAAATTATGGAGCGGAGCAGGAGAACAAAGCGCGTCTGCACTCCGTCAGCCTGGCAGGCGGCGGCAGCGGCTCTCTCTCTCTCTCTCTCTCTCTCTCTCTGCCCCGCGGGTTAACACTGGTCAAAAGGGGCGCCGGAGGAGGAGGAGGAGGAGGTGCGGAGGAGGAGGAGGTGCGGAGCAGGTCGAGTCCCGCCATTCAGCCACCATATGGCATCATTATGAGTAACGGTTCTCGACACGGACTATAACTTACCTTAGCCTCGTCGCCTTGAGATAACAACCGTACTTCGGTGTTAGTTAGGGTTAGCTTGTATTGTTTTTTCTTTGCTTTTTTGTTGTTTTGTTTGTTTGTTAGCTAGTTTGTCTGTTTGTTTGGGTTTTTTTTTACGTTGACACCGCGCCGCGAGCGACATCCCAACATCACGCGCAGCGCCGCTCTCCTGCCATCACCCCTGGCAACCGTTCCTCGCGCCCGCCCTTGTCATCTCGCGCAGCCGTTTTTTGCCATCGCAGCGCGAGCTTCGCTTACGAAACCCGGGGTTTCGCGCTCGCGCCCCTTCTCCTTCCTCCGTGAAGCCACAGTCTCCTCTCCGTATTTGCGCTAAATGGTGAAGTAGTCTCTACGGGGCAAGTTGATGTGTCGGAGGAGCGGCGGTTTATTTCAGCGCAGCAACGATGCCTGTGAGACGCGGTCACGTCGCTCTCCAGAACACCTACCTGGACACCATCATCCGCAAATTCGACGTCCAAAGTAAGTCCTCCTGTTGCTCTGGAGACAATAACTACGGTAGCTTGCTCATCTGCGAGAAGTTCAGAGATAGCTACGTGATAGGGTGTGTGTGTGTGTGCGTGCGTGTGTGTGTGTGTGTAGGCTATGTAGCATACTTTTGAGAAATAATTACAAAGTAATTAACACAATTAATTAACGCAACGTAACTTGACGCAAGATGAGAACGACGCTTTGTGTTATTAACAAGGCTAATTATGGCCGCCTACGTCGTTTTCATTTTTTCCAATTAAATGCCACTTCTTTTCAGCTGTGACAATATGCCCTAGCTATATCTTCCATAACATAACGTAATAGAAAAAAATCAAAAAGTGACTTCCTGGGAATCGTAGTTGTGTGCACCTGTTACGAGTTGCCATTTAACACATTGGTTTGTGTTTGTTTTGATGTGTAGTAGGCCTAAAGGCTGGCTGGGAATGTAGGCCATTGTTTTTGGTGGAAAACTGTCCTGTCTATCCTGGTTTTAGTTTTTACCAGTGATGCAGAGGACGACAGATCCTCTCATATCCCCGTTTGAATCAGAAATAGGCCTACTGCAATCAGCCGCAATCTCAGTGGTACCTAGCTGCACCCTACCTGACTGCACCCCCAGGAGGAAATCATGGCTGCTGTGCTGAACCACGACCAAAAATAACCTGCCACCTCCTCATGCTAATGAATAAACAGAAGAAGAAAAATGCTCACGTGTTTGTTCGAAAGATATATTGATATTCATTTTTCATGTTTCATGTTTGGTTTATTTGACAGGGACGGTACACATTAAAAACATTTCTGTAAATGTGTCAGAGTTAGCCAGGAACTTGGCTTATACACCTGCAGTCCCTGGGCAGGTAGATAAGATCATACATTCAAATTATCTGATGATCATATGCCTTTAACATTCATGGACGAACAGTACCTGCACCACTAAGAGACGGCTGTACAATGGATACAATATGTATAATATTATTTAATAAGATGATTTAAGCTGTTTAATTTCTTGACTGATTAGTTTCTGTTGTTGCCTCTATCCTCAACATCTTGCCTAAATATGAGGTAGAACCAGTTAACTATATGCCTGACTGCTCTTATTCCTGTGTGAGCGTGCACGTGCAAACCGGATGGGGAACATACCGCGGGAACACTGCCTAGCAACCGCGTGACGACTGTAAAGTCAGGGAGAGTAAAGTCAGGGACCCAAATAGTAACTTAAGATTAAAAGTTGTTGCCAGCACCACCAGAGGACGTCGCCCATTTACCTCATAAAGATACTGTGTGGGGAATGGGGGAGAAAATCTAGAGCAGAGGGTCACCTTTTCCACGCCACTCCGCTCCAATTACTATACGGGTGGGCGGAAAGTGAGTCATGATGGATGCTTTTAGTGACCCTTTTGTAGTGGAGAGTATTACGAGTATTATAATATTATTCAAATCAAAATGAACGTGTACTATTTGTATTGAGCGGAGGGAACTCTTCCATTAACACTCTCCGAACCTCGCCTATAGATATGATGTTACACAATGATTCCTGCGGTGGTGATGTAGATGAGGGGGTTGGGTGAGGGTTAGGTCAGTGCTACGTAGCAGCACTTTCAACGGTGTTGCAATTTGGTGTTGCGAGGTGACGATGGCCAGTTGTGTTGCAAGGGTGCCATTAAATCCGCTCCAGCACACCGTGGCTTTGGAGGGTGGAGGGTTGTCACCATCTTCGGTGGTGGGGAACAGGCCAAGGATGTCCACTCCGACCCGCTCCATGGGGGCCCCCATCTGATACTGCTGCAGGGGGGCCGAGAACGTCAGGTGGGCGCCTTCTTGGCAGTGCAGGCATCACAACAGTTCACGAAAAGTTCAATGTCCTTCCTTCAACCTGCCCAGTTGAATCTCTGGCACAGCTCGTTCAGGGTTTTGGTCACCCCAAAGTGAGCTGGCCCCACCGAACTATGGACGGGCCCTGCAGCACTCGCCATCTGCCGTTCCCGGTCGCCCGCCGCGGTCAGCCAATTTCCCGCTGCCTCGACCTGTCGCGTTGTGGACAGTTGTGGAGTGGACGACTGGCGGGCTTGGCAGACGACTCAGTTTTCCCCCCGTCTTCCTCGTCAGTGCTGATATCAGCCGGGGTCTCGGTTGAAGGTGTGTGGTGTCATCACCGCCTCTACACGTTCAGCCTCCTCTAGCGCCGTGCAGAAGGTTGCTGGTGATGCGGAGGTGCTCCTTCAGTTGCTCCGCTGTGAGCTCCTGGATAATGGCACTTGCCTGCACCCGAGTCAAAAGTTTGGGTGACCACACTGTGCATATAAACAGTGGCGGTTCTAGCTTGTATGGCGCCCTGGGCAAACTGCCCCTTACGCGTGGAGGTTTCTGATACCAGGCATACACAAAGTATATACACAAACATTATACAACAGCAGTTATGCACTGGCTGTTATGAAAGACAGATTTACAAAATACCTTAATGATAAGAGCATCGACCACTGATTATTAACCACTTAGCCTACTGTTAACCATTATTAGCACTCAAAATATCATTACAATATGAACATAACCAACCTATTGCCTGCCTAGCTCACAAACTAGAATCAGGGCACCTACTCTGAACAAGGTTAATTGACCCACACGGTGACATGATCATGGACGTGACGTACAAAGAGAAGATAGAAAACCGATCGCACGTTGTCACCTTTGCAAATGTCTTGCCGCTCCCCTCCAAGATGCCACCCTGGGTGGCTGCCCATGTCTCCTATGCCTAAATCCGCCACTGCATATAAACACACATCTGCTGCGTAGGCTCCGAGCGCCTCATCCTCTTGTCGGCGCCAGTGGTTAAGCTGATCTAGAGCGATCGCCATACACTAGTAATAATAAAAAAACATGGCTGTTATGTATTATATAGGCCTACATGCTTTATATATATATATATATATATCGTCCTCCTGTTGAAATGCATTGTGGGTTATCCAAGCAACTGTAGTGTCAATTTGTTTGCACACCACAAATTTCGGCGGAATTAGTACGCTAACCTGGTACATTTAGTATGCTTTTTTTTGTATACTATGTGTAAATATGATTTCAGACATACATACTCCACACTAGCATACTATGCAGTATGCTAGTGTGGAGTATTGGACGGAGCCTGAGTCTGCTCCATTGAAAATATGTTGAAAGCAATACATCCATATGAAAAATACATATAATATATATAGAAATATAATAACATCAGAAAATGTATTTTCTGAAAGTTTCACTATGTCCTGTATAGTGTAGCTGTCACAGAAGCGTCACAGTCCCTAGTGTCTGCTTTGGTTGCAATTCTTCTTTCTGATATTTGAAATATTTTAATACTATTACTTTTATTACTGTGATGCAGAATGCAGGCCTCTCTTACCAGTGTAATATCCTGTGCACCGGCACTCCCATTCGCTCTCACTGTGCTATGTTATGCTGGTGGTTTCATTTTGGCTCAGCAAGAATGCACTTTTTAACCGGATTCACTTATTACAAGTACATTGAACTTCCTGCTCCCTCCCACCATCTCAGATCGCAAGTTCCTGATCGCCAACGCTCAGATGAAGAACTGTGGCATCATCTACTGCAATGAGGGCTTCTGCCAGATGTTTGGCTTCAGCAGGGCAGAAATCATGCAGCAGCCCTGCACCTGTCAGTTCCTGGTGGGGCCGGGCACCATGAAGACTGCCCTGGCCCAACTGGCACAGGCCCTCCTGGGCTCGGAGGAACGCAAGGTGGAGATCCTCTACTATGCTAAAGAAGGTAAGATCCTTGAGATTGTCGATATTGTGTGGTGTACCTTTAAGACATACTGTGTTGCCGTCATCAGACGCGCATTAGTTTTAGTTAGTTGTGTGGAGCACGTCACGGACGGATGCATAATGCTACGCACCTGTTTTATCCTTTTCCCCCTCAACTTAACAGTGACATTTTGGTTATGTGTGGCCTTTGTTTTGTTTATGTGATAAAATAGTAGATGTACAACCGGGCTTGGTAAAGTTGATGTGAACAATAAATGACGAGCATTGTGAAAACCCCAGTACCAGTACTGTGTGTTTTCTATGCTCTCTGAGCTGCCTCAACCCAGAACACGGACCTGAACTGTTACAAGATCCTAAGGGAATTGACCTCATAAGTGGCCCGGTTGAAAATTATTTTAGTTCTGGTCGAATATGGAATCTGGTCTTCTCTGTCACAGTCTATGTTTAACACAGGAGTTACGTACTTAGATGTCATACCTAGGTTATTTTATCCATTGACAAAGTCACATGATCCACTTGATGACTCGGCAGGTTACAATCAAGTTTTAGTTAAATCAGTGCTTGCAGCAAGGCAAACAATCTGCTCACCCATATTGACTAAATATGTTAATCTTATGAGTTCTACAGAGAAGAGCCCACTGCAGATGAAGGGCAGTGTTGCGCTGTAGTTCAAAGTAGTGACGTTTGGAAGAGTGCTTAGACAGGCTGATGGGGTGGCTGAAAACCTGGCTAGACAGAGATCCTGACATACAACTCATGCTTCTTATTAAATCATCCTTACAGAGCCACTGATAGTTGCCATCATACTCCCCTGTGTGTGTCCAGGCCTTGTTGTCACCAGTTGCTCGCTCAGTGACCCATGTAAATGTTCAGTGAAACGGATATGGGTTATATTCCGCAGGCTTTTTCCCCTTTGACTTGTGTGGTCCTTGCTGGAAATCGATAACTCTCCTCGTCACTCACACACGGCCACTGAGGCAGAAACACATGAGCTCTGGTATGGAGGACAGCAAACACACCAGGCCATGCACCTATGCATGAATGCACACACACACACATACCATTTATTACTATGGCCAGTTGGCTATATACTCTAGAGAGCTGTTGTCATGGAAATGTGATCGGAGTGGCAACTGAAAGCCACAGTGGATCCATTTATTTTGTGTCCTACTGCCACCATATTTAACCAGGTAACACTTCCATTTTGTTTCATTTAACCTGGTAACTACCTCCATTAGGTTTTATTTAACCAGGTAACTACCTCCATTATGTTTAATTTAACCAGGTAACTACCTCCATTATGTTTCATTTAACCAGGTAACTACCTCCATTATGTTTCATTTAACCTGGTAACTACCTCCATTAGGTTTTATTTAACCAGGTAACTACCTCCATTATGTTTAATTTAACCAGGTAACTACCTCCATTATGTTTCATTTAACCAGGTAACTACCTCCATTATGTTTCATTTAACCAGGTAACTATCTCCATTAGGTTTCATTTAACCAGGGAACTACCTCCATTATGTTTCATTTAACCAGGTAACCACCGCCATTAGGTTTCCTGTAACCAGGTAACCACTGCATTAGGTTTCATTGACCCAGGTAACCACCGCCATTAGGTTTCCTGTAACCAGGTAACCACTGCATTAGGTTTCATTTAACCAGGTAACTACCTCCATTAGGTTTGATTTAACCAGGTAACCACCGCCATTAGGTTTCCTGTAACCAGGTAACCACTGCATTAGGTTTCATTTAACCAGAAAACCACTGCCATTTTGTTTAATTAAAAAAAAAATCAATTTTGAATGCTTTAATTAATCTTTTCTTTCTTGTTACTTAAAATAAATTCATTTCAGACTCTCACATTTGGGATGTGTGAATGGAGCTTGGGGAAATCTGTGAATGTGCTACAGGATGTGTGTGTATGTGTATGTGTGTGTGTGTGTGTGTATGCGCATGTTTGTGTGTGTGTGTGTGCTTGTGTGTGTGTGTGTGTGTGCATGTGAGTATGTATAGGGGAGGGGTGTCTGTGTGTATGTGCGTGTACGTATGTGGCAACCAAAAATCTTTTTAGAATTCATTTTCAAATGTCCATTGAAGAGTGATCGTAGACCCAATTAAAGTTGTCCAACATGCATTCACTTCTGAGATAATAAAAACACTAAATCACATTTGTGGAGCAATATTTGTGAAATGGTTAACTTGTAATCTTGAGAATAATCTTAATCTTGAGAAACAAATGAAATGTAAAAAACAAATCAGATTTTCAGCACCACGGACAGCGGTGATAGAGCCACACTGCTCTACAGCGACAACAGTGAGGTCTTTCATTTCAAATCTGCGTAGCCAATCTTCTCCTACTAAATACCTATAGTTCAACCTCTCTCTCTCTCTCTCTCTCTCTCTCTCTCTCTCTCTCTCTCTCTCTCTCTCTCTCTCTCCCCCTCTCTCTCTCTCTCCCCCTCTCTCTCTCTCTCTCTCGCTCCCTCACTGTCTCTCTCCCTGACGAACAGGGGCGTGCAGGCCGTGTCTGGTGGACGTGATGCCTGTGAAAAACGAGGACGGCGCGGTCATCATGTTCATCCTCAACTTCCAGGAGCTCATTGACCCTGCGGTGAAGAGAGCCAGCCTGAGGCAGAGGATGAGCCAGGGATGGACGTGGGCAGGTTGTTCACACCATTTATGTTCACATCACGTCGTTCACTAGACGCTGATGATGATGATGATGATGATGATGATGATGATGATGATGATGATGAGGATGAGGATGAGGATGAGGATGATAGCTAAATACACCCCCCTCCCTCTCCCCTCTAGCAGGCCACAACCACAGGCTAAGAATGAGGCTACCAATACTGCGTTCCATGCGGAGACCCTCTCTGGCCAAGGACCCGTTTGAAGGGGTGGTGGTGGACTATTTACAGGTATTCATAGATACACATGTAGATGCACGCACACAATCACGCACATACAAAATATCATAGTATCAACACATTGTAAGTGTGCCATGTCAATGTAACACTCCATCTCCGCCACCTCCACCCTACCACCTCCTCTACCTCCACCACCTCCAATATCCCACCTCCTCCACCTCCAGCCCGACAGCGAGGAGGTGCCGCTGAAGGAGTTCCGCATCCCCTCCAAGGAGAGCTGCATGCAGTCAGAGACAGAGGCCCTGATCGAACAGGACGTGGAGCCCCCATCCCCCCTGGCCCTGGCCCTCTGCCCCCCCAAGCGCCTCTCCCTCCTGCCTGACCACCTGGACCCCACTGGGGCATTCTCCCGGGGGAGCGTGGCCCGCAGCTGCTCCCGGGACAGCGTGCGCAGCCTACGCCGAGTCTCGTCCCTCGACGATATAGACGGCATGAGGGCCGACTGGGCCGGAGATCCCAACTCCAGCAGCAGTGAGTTTGATGCATGTGAGATGCAGTGGTGTGTGTGTAATGGCTGTGTGTGTGTGTGTGTGTGTGGGTGTTAGGGGTTTCCATATGTGTGACAGGAGAAATTGTGTGGGTTTAGGTGGGTGTGCACATGTCCATGTCCGCTTGTGTGTGTGTGTGTGTGTGTGTGTGTGTGTGTGTGTGTGTGTGTGTGTGTGTGTGTGTGTGTGTGTGCACACGCCTATGTGTGTGTGTGTGTGTGTGTGTTAGGGGTTTAGGTGTGTCACAGTTTGTTTCATGGTTTTTGGTTCTATTCAGTACTATATATATTCTATTTGACAACATTTGAATGAAAAAAGAAACATTACAAAAAATAAACCAATACATAGTGTGATAATCTTAACCATGTACTTAAATCCCACATCTTCAATTGCAGAATATCGCTGTCAACCTTGAGCTATAAACACGCCCACGCCCAATGTTGGCTGAAAGCTGTAGCTGGTTAGTTATTGTTTAGGTTTAGGCAACGGTCACTGATTTATTGATCACTTATTCGCCATCGTATTTGTCCACACGGAATCCCTAATGTTTCCAGACACCAGACTTAAATGACGCTGGGGGACCTAACAACTACTCGCTTTCTCCGCTTGCCATTCTCTACCTATGTTCTCTACTGACCAGCGATCACTGACCCTATCCATAGTCGTCATTGTTACTGAAGCAAGTATAATAAAGTCCCGCTAATAGAAAGTATCACTGTTCGTAATAATTATATGGATGTGGCTTCAAAATGCGCTAAAATCAGGCTTTTTTTTTCTCTGTCGTACAAGTTTCAATCCCGTACGAGGCGCTTTTTGACGGGAACCGCCAAACACCCCTAGTGTGTGTATGTGTGTGTGTGTGTGAGTGCAAATCCATGTTAATGTGTGTGTGTCTGAACAACTTCCAACAACACTAAGAATACCCTTTACTTATTGACGTATCCTACTTCCTGGCCGAGTTATCAGACAGCCCTATAGGAGAGGAGAGCGGTTCTCTGACTCCAGTGTGCGTGATCTCAGCATGTCTGCCTGGACAGTTCAATCAATTCTTCTGCCCTGTGGCATGTGTGGTATATGAATGTATGTGTGTGTGTGTGTCTCTCTGTTTTTTGGTGTCCTCTGTATTATCATTTTGTATATTCAATACCAATGGAGTCCAAATATGGTGCCTCCACATTCTCTTTCACAGTCTCCCAGAGGCTCCAAAGACGACGTGGGACAATATTCAGCATTATTTAATCTTGTTTCCGTATTGTGATGTATGTCCAAGTTGAACACAATAATTGTTTCCAAGTAACTGCTTTTGCCACAGCATCCCCTAGACAGCCCCCCCCCTCCAACCATCAGAGATGCCCCCACTGTTGACACATTTAAAAACTCACCTTAAAACCTATCTTTTCTCTCTGGCATTTGGGTCCATTTGATATGTGTTTCTGATATCTTTTTTAAATGTGTCTATGTTTATGTAGATTCCTGGGTTAAACAGTGCCTTCTGCTGTGTGTGTGTGTGTGTGTGTGTGTGTCTATGTTTTGTTTTTTGGAGCTTGTTCTCCAACGTTAAGCTTAGTGAGGTCTTGCATACCTCTGCCCTTAGTAGAGCTTCACCTAAACTTCCCTGTTGCCCTTGGCAACCCCTTGATCTGATTCCCCCCTTTTTGACATGTGACGGGTGAATTGGAAAAACATTAAATGTGTACAGGGAAAAAGTTGTTGTTAATGACTGTGCCTGGTGGGTGGTTATATACAGAGTTGATATTTCTATAGGGAGTAATAGCCTGTCACTATGAAAGAGATCAGCACCTGATAGGGCCTTTGTAGTGCCTGGTTTTGCTCTCCAAGGTTCTGCTAGATTGTTTAATCTACGCTCCAGTCATGTTCAACAGCTTGCCACCTCCTCTGTCAGATCCTGAGTCAGTACATCGTCTCACAAGCTCTTCCCCTTGCATTTCCTCATTCCTGGGTGGTGTGTGTGCGTGTGTGCATGCGTGCATGTGTGCGTGTGGTTGTGTGTGCGTGTGTATGTGTATGTGTGTTTTATATTTCATGGCTCATGTTCTCTAGCATCCCTATCATACTACCTTGGTACATGTTAGCTTCAATTCCTTCTCAGCACTTCCAATGTGGTTGACAATTTCAACAGACAGTCTTGTCTTGTTTTCCGTCTGGCCATCCCCCCATTTGTAATAACTTCCTCACTTGTATGGGAAGCTGGTTTGTGTTGTGTCATATGCATGTGTGGCCGTTTAGTGTCATGTTGAACAGTACAATCAGTGTCTTATGCTCGACTGAATGTACATCCCTATCCGTGGTGGCACAGTGGCGCAATGGTTAGCACAGCTGCCTTACAGCAAGAAGGTCCTTTGTGTCCCTTGTGTTTGAACCCCTGGGGGGGGGGGGACCTTATGTGTGCACTTTGTATGAGTTCACGTGGGTTTCCTTTGTGTGCTCCGGTTTCCTCCAACAACACAAGACATACGTGTTAGGTTAATACTTCTACCTGTGCACAATCTCTCAGATGGGTCTCTTGTATGAGAAGGCATCTGTCATTGGACATGTAACAAATGTTATCTTCGGTACGCTTTTGGTATATGTTATATCCCTGTAGTAATACAAGTCCACATTATGGTGGCTGGCTTTGTGGTGGGCATATTTTTCCAATGTGTTCTGTTTTTTTGTCCTTTTTGGGAATCCATTCAATTGGTTTGTGACGTGGGGCTCTATAAGTGGTGTCTGCCTTTCAGAGAGATTCGGTATGAATTTATTCATTTTTTCCCACACCCTATTCCCTGTACACATGTATCTCATGCTTGGTCTTTATTGTGCTGCCCACTATGGTCTCCTCCTCTTCCTCCCCCACCTCCCCCACCTCCTCCTCCAGGACTCTGCCATTGTGTTTGTAGATCATGTGGTTTTGGGATGGTTGTGTGCACTTACTGCTAACATTCATGCAACATTATAACCGAAAGTCTAAAGTGGTCAGGCATACTACAGAAACCATCAGGCACACACAAACGTATCATCATTCATAATATTATTGATACTGGTATGAACAAGTAGAATAATTCAATTGCATTTGGTAACGAATGCCGTGTTGGTCGTGTACTTTTACAGTGCACATTCAACAATTGCCTCGTTCAAAAATGCTTTTAGTTAGTTCACTGACCAATGATCCTGGTCAGCAGCACACTGCAACTAATTCTCAGCTACCATTGGCTGCTGACCACCCACCGACCTGTTCCCCCGCTGCAGACCTGAAGCCCAGCGTGCTGAACTCCACGTCCGACTCGGATCTGATGCGGCACAGGCCGTTCGGCCGCATCCCCCAGGTGGCGCTGACCTTCGGGGGCTCGGAGCGCCCCAGACCCCCGTCACCCACAGAGATCATCGCTCAGAGCAAGATCAAGGTCACCGAGAAGGTCACGCAGGTCACGCAGGTATGATGGAGGAGGGGAGCACAAGTGGCAAGTGTGGCGTGTGTGTGTGTGTGTGTGTGTGTCCATAGCAGACACTCTCTCTATGTCCTGTAGTGTGCCAAATTGTCCAAGAAGTAGCTGCTTACTTCTGGTTTCATGCATGGTTATTGTCATGTTGCTAGATTATACCTCAAATCTGTGTTTTTGTCTTGCATTAGTCTTGAAACATGCTCAGCAAGAATCAGTAGATCAACTCTATAGGACAGCACCGCTTCTTTTAATCATGTTCCCTTTGTTCTTATGTAAAGCGTCTTTGAGTTGACAGACGAGCGCTCTACAATCTCTGGATTCATTAATGTATTGTTGTTATTCATTACCGTGAGGAAAAGCCTGTTGCTTTCACCTCCCACACTGCTGTTGTGTTCTGTATAGCGAGGTCACGTGACACCGCTAGAGGTGCCACCGCACCATTTGATAATTCAAGTCAGACCTCCAGTTAGGTAAAGAGAGGGTGGCTCTTTGAATGTTTTAAGGTGGGTTTCTTTCAGGGGACATTTGCAGTCCCAGTGTGAAAGTAACTGAGAAACATCGCACCTATGGTGTGACTTTTCCTCAGCAGGAGCAGCACACCTTCATCAACGTCACCACCTCCGCTGTCTGAGTACATCTAGTCACACTGTGCCCACACACACGCACACATGTGTGCACACACACACACACACACACACATAAACGTATCAGGCATAGACACAGCCACAGACGCACACAAAACCCATAATACACACGCGCAGACACCCACACCCACACACAAACGCGTCATGGAAACAGCTGTTTTGTCCAGGGTAGTGCTGCCAGCCTCATGTGTCAGGCCACCCTTTGTGTATCAAAAGGTTAGAAGGTTTTCTCCCCTCCACTGAAGCTCTCTGAACACTCCACACACAACAGTTTATTCCAGATCAAAATTAGACATCAAAAATTGTATGGACTTGGCAATGTTGGGTGTGCGCGCGTGCGTGTGTGTGTTGTGGTGCTAGGTCAGCAGGAAGCGCTGTGGTGCTGGGGTTATGAAAGCGGTGTGGTGGGGTTGAGGCGAGACCGAGCGGCCGGTTATCGAGCAGCTCTGCTGGACGGCTGGCCTCTCTTGCTGACCTTGGCCTGCAGGGCTAATGGAAGTAGAGGGCAGCCTGTGTCTGTCTCTTTCTCTCTCTGCTGCCTCCTAACTTATGGACCAGGGTTGGCCAATCAAGCGCCTTAATGAGCCAGGGGTATGCAAGCAGTTGTTTCTTTTTTTGTTGCTATTGCTACCACAATCCAATTGATTAGATCCTACCACTCACGTTGAAGATGTGCTAATCAGTCAGTTTAGCCTCAACGACTGTCGTGATTGGTCTGAATTACATACATACAACATTACCTTGAGTTATTGGCTATTGCCTATTGGCTCTCGCTCTGTGGTTCCTTTCTCTCTCTCTATGTTACCTACATATTAGTTGTGTATTGTGTATTGTGTATGCAGTGACTCTAATCCTTAACATGAATTGAACACAGTGTCACAAGCTATTGCCAAAAACAACAAAAATACAAGTTCCTTATACCTTGTCATCAGGGGGACATTTCAACAACTCACGTGTTGATTTTGCATTTGCTTTTTTGATCCTATTACACAACAACACACATTTCTTGTTAAGCCTGCCTTGATAATTGGACTTCGATCAGCGCCTTACACAGAGAGGGAAATGATGCTACCATCGATCACCGGGCCATTGATCCTGTCTGCATAACATGATGCACACAATGTGATTGACTGGATCTGCGCTTGCAAGAGACGAGCCCACGCACACTCACAGCAGACGGCCGTCAGTGCCATGTGACTAGCGTGACACCGAGCGTGTCGGCGTGTGTGTGTGTGTGTGTGTGTGTTTATGGCGGGTCCGCGTGTCCGCTTAGGGAGAGGTGCGGAATGTGCTCATCTAGTGCCTCCGAGAGGGGGAGAGAGAGGGTGGTTGTATGAGAGAGAGAGGGGGGGGAGGGTGGTTGTATTGGAGAGAGAGGGGGGGGGGGGGTTGTATTGGAGAGAGAGAGAGAGAGAGAGAGAGAGAGAGAGAGGGATGAAAGCAGCCTTGTGCGTTAGTGTCCTTCTGTTGTTGCCCTTTGCCACTCTTCACCATGAGCCTCAAACAGAAACTACATCCTGTGAGTAGCAGGCCTGCTTATCTACCCCTGTCGGTCTCCTCCCACACTGCTACACCACTCTCCTCAAGGGTCCTCTGAAAAAAATCCCTCTGTTTGCCCTCTGCTCTTCCCTCTGTTGTCATTTTACCCTTCACACCTCTCTCTCTCTCTCTCTCTCTCTCTCTCTCTCTCTCTCTCTCTCTGTCTCTGTCTCTCTCTCTCTCTCTCTCTCTCTCTCTCTCTCCCCCTCTCTCTCTATATATATCTATTTATCTCTCTCTCTCTCTGTCTCTGTCTCTGTCTCTCTCTCTCTCTGTCTCTCTCTCTTGCTCTCTCTCTCTCTGTCTCTCTCTCTCTCTCTCTCTCTCTCTCTCTCTCTCTATCGTCAAGCAGATGGGCTGTGATCCCTAACTTTGTGTTTAGCTGTGTTCACTGTGTGTAATGTCAGTGACAGTCTGACAATGTGGTTGTTGTTTTTTGCATGTGGTACAAAGGGTATTTAGCAGGAAATAACTGAGAGCCAAAAACATTTTGTGTTGTCTGTATTTATGGATTTACGCGAAATTGTGACTGAGTTGCTGTTAGTAGATTTCCAATTGATGAATTTGATGTTACTACAATGTGGCATTTTACTTCTATAGCTTAAATAGAGTGTATGCATGAGCATACAGAGGAGATTCAGGTGATTCAGGAGAGGTTTTTATATTTTCATCATCTCAGTAGGTTGGTAATGTACAACTGTAACACCTTAGATACAGCTCTTTCCTCCAGTGGCTCTGGCATGCTCTCT
The DNA here is from genome assembly GCA_030340625.1 of Merluccius polli. Classification (NCBI taxonomy): domain Eukaryota; kingdom Metazoa; phylum Chordata; class Actinopteri; order Gadiformes; family Merlucciidae; genus Merluccius; species Merluccius polli. The sequence continues at coordinate 83,209 of JAOPHQ010000619.1, forward strand.
CATTCAGAGACAGACTCTTAGCCTCTTAGCCATCTCGTAGCCTCATAGCCTGAGAGCATAGCCTAAACAAACAGCTTTAGCGTATGGCAGAGTATGGCTGGGTACATGGATGGAGCATGTGGAGAATCGGAGAGGGTATTCTAGAGGTGGAGATGAGTCTGTCCCATACAACCAGCGGCTCGTTTCCATCTTCAGGAAGCGCCCAAAGACACAGCTCTTCAGGGAATACCTAAACACTTGACTTGTTGTGGTGTTTGACTTGCACTGACCTGTCACCTGAGCACTTTGCTTTTGGAAACATTTGTAGTTGTTCCAATATTGACTGTATGTTTTATTGTTGTCAGCCTCACCTGGAAGTCACTTCGGATAACATTAAGTAGAGGTTTCCAAATTACAAAGCATATGGCAGCAAGGATATAGATGGTAAATTGTAAATGTTTCTATTTTATATTTGTTTATGATTCTTGACATGCAGTACTTGCGGTTTACTTTCTTACAATGTTTATTGTTATTGTTAAGCACCAAACATCAAGACACATTTCTTGTATGTGTCGTATGTGTGTTAAACTTACTTGGCAATAAAAGTCAATTATGATCCTTATTCTGATTTATTTTTAGAGTTGAGATAGTAAGTGATTGGTGTCTACCAGAGGAGGGGCCGCATCCCTTGGTGGTCTGTGAGCATTGCATGGTTATCAAGCTGTAGCAGGGTGTGCTCAGGTGGGCAACACCTGCTGAAATCAGCCACGCGTGACCTCATGTTTCTCATGTGAAACCATGTGAAGTTGTCGGTCTGCTCATGGGGCCTGGTTGCTTTCAGCCCATGCCTTGGCATTGATTCAAGATTCATTCAAGATTCAAAGTGTTATTATCGTATGCACAGTAGAAAACATGTTTCCCTGTACAATGAAATTCTTGCTTTGCTGTCCGCAGAATGCCAACCAATGTAAAATGTACAATACTAAAAATATATGCAATATATACTAAATAAAATGTACAAGATAACACAATTTAAGGCAACATGTGATAAGGGTATGGCCTTTGTGTAGAAGTGTTGGGGGTGGGTGGGGTCCTTGAGGATGGAGCCGGCTCTCCTGTGGACTCTGCGGTGGTAGATGCTCTGCAGAGAGGGCAGTGGAGTCCAGGTGATTTTCTCAGCGGTCTTCACCACTCTCTGCAGGCTTTTGCAGTCCATAGCTCCATACCTCCTCAGAAAGCCTTCTTAACCAGCTGTGTGGTGTTAAGTGTCCAGGTGAGGTCCTCGCTGATGTGGACGCCCAGGTATTTAAAGCTGCTCACCCTCTCTTCCCTCGAGCTCCCGGATGTACAGTGGCCGATGAGGTCCACTCTTCTTCCTCATGTCCACTATCATCTCCTTTGTCTTGTCCGTGTTGAGGGTGAGGTTGTTGTCCTCACACCATGCTACCAGACTGGCCACCTCCCTCCTGTAAGCCGCTTCGTCCCTGTCAGTGATGCATCCTATCACTTCGGTGTCGTCTGCAAACTTTAGGATGATGTTGTCCTTGTGGGAGGCGACACAGTCATGGGTGAACAGGGTGTAGAGGATGGGGCTGAGGACACATCCCTGTGGAGTGTAAACATTTGTAATAATGCTGGCTGAAGTCCTATTACCAATCCTGACAGACTGGGACCTGCCAGTCAAAAAGTCTGGGAGCCAGTCACAGAGGGTTGGGTGTGGACATTTTGTGGGTGAGTCTGTGGGGGATGACCGTATTAAAAGCAGAGCTGTAGTCTACAAAGAGCGTCCTGATGTAGGAGTCTTTGTTTTCCAGGTGGGAGAGGGAATAATGGAGGACAGCAGCGATAGCGTCTGAGGTGGACCTGTTGGGCCGGGAGGCATACTGCAGGAAACCGGCGTTATTTCCACATGGTCTCAGTGAAGACGGAGGCAGCGCATGTTGTCGCTGAGGAAAAAGACTATGGCATGGCACTATGGTTTGTAAAAGCTCCAATTAGTTCAGGTTTGGGTCGTTGGAAGTGGGAAGACTCTGGAGAGTGCTGGAGTGCATTTGGTGTGAAGACTCGATGGTGGTATTGCTCAGAGAGGAGGGACAGGAGGAGTGGGAGGCTGTTCCCTGGGAGGGGTTGCGATGCAGTCTCAAGGGAAGGTTTCAATGGTCTTCAATGTTTCTGTGGTCCAAAAGCAGGATGAGGTTCAGAACATGACCACCAATGAGGCTCTCATTTGGTTTGTGAAATAACAGTTCAGCCTAGAGGTACAACAACACACTAGAGTGGGAAAATACAAATGTTTCCATTTAATACAATAATTTAAATAAAACAAAGTAAGACAAGCACTAGAAACTTGCACATGTGTATGTGTGTGTGTGTGTGTGTGTGTGAAAGAGATAGAAAGCAGAGAAATTTAAATACTATTTTAATAATTCAAATTCCTTTATTGAATTATTGAATGCCTATTGGAACACTACTTGGTAAATCCACTTTTAGAGCATTAATTTAACATGGCATTGAATTCCCGAAGAGTCTTTATTAAGGTGCTCATTATCACCTTCTTGTTTTATCGTCCCTGCAGCAGCTTTAAACAGTGACAAAATAGCACTCACTAAGACTTGTTGACTGCCCTCTTATCAGAGCTGCTAATGTTGTTAGCCTCTTTTAGATCTTCTCCAACTGTCAAGTCACAGCTGAACAATGACACACACACACATACACACACACACACACACACACACACACAAACCAAGATTAATCACATTTAGGAATATAATTTACAATATAATTACAACACCTCCTCCAGCCCTATAATCTATCAGACTTTCATTAGAGCCCATTTTCACTTTTTTATCATTCATTTTTTATATTCTTATGTTGGCTATTAACCCAAAATCCCAAATGACTTATTCAGATTGTTTTCGGCTGTGAAGTCTATGAAATACTACACTCATTGCAAACTCAACACTTTTCACAAATGAATACCGAAAAATGTAATCTGTTGCATGCTTCTGTAATTCTTGCTTCAGAAATGAACAGATGTATGTTGTCTTGTACTGTTACGTGTTACCTTTGCGGTCTTCCCCTCCATCATCCCTCCTCCCTCCCACCAGGTGCTGTCTCTGGGTGCCGACGTGCTTCCAGAGTACAAGCTCCAGGCACCGCGCATCCACAAGTGGACCATCCTCCATTACAGCCCCTTCAAGGCCATGTGGGACTGGCTGATCCTGCTGCTCGTCATTTACACGGCTGTCTTCACGCCCTACTCCGCCGCCTTCCTCCTCAACGAGGTGGAGGAGGAGCGCCGGCGCACCTGCGGCTACACCTGCAACCCCCTCAACGTGGTGGACCTGGCGGTGGACGTCATGTTCATCGTGGACATCCTCATCAACTTCCGCACCACCTATGTCAACCACAACGACGAGGTGGTCAGCCAGCCGGGCAGGATCGCCCAGCACTACTTCAAGGGCTGGTTCCTCATTGACATCGTGGCCGCCATCCCCTTCGACCTGCTCATATTCCGCTCAGGTTCGGACGAGGTGAGGGACAAGCTGGGGAGAGAGAGAGGTTGGGACGATTTGAGGGACAATCTGGCAAGAGCAAGAGAGAGAGAGAGAGAGAGAGAGAAAGAGAGAGGTTGGGACGAGGTGAGGGACAATCTGGGGAGAGAGAGGTTCGGACAGGGGGCATACTTGCACTACAGCAAGAAACTCTTGCTGTTCCTCAGGGTTGATGTGTCTTACTGGTTGTCAAACTTATCCGAAAAATGTATTCAGGCACACATTTCCTGTCTATGGTCTCACACTTTTAAACTAGTCTCAGTTCCTGAGACATTTATTTTACCCCCTTGAGCCTCTCAAAACAGTCAATATAATGTTTACACGAATACATATGTGGGTCGATGCGTCACGCCACACAGGCATTGACGACCACCCTCTAACATGTGGTGTCATTCTGCCCCTCCTCCAGCCCCAGACAACCACCCTGATCGGACTACTGAAGACCGCCAGGCTGCTTCGTTTGGTCCGCGTGGCCCGCAAGCTGGACCGCTACTCCGAGTACGGTGCCGCCGTGCTCTTCCTCCTCATGTGCACGTTTGCGCTCATTGCCCACTGGCTGGCGTGCATCTGGTATGCCATCGGCAACGTGGAGCGCACGGGCCCGGCACGCATCGGCGGCATGAAGATCGGCTGGCTGGACAACCTGGCCGAGCAGATCGGTAAACAGTACAACGACAGTGACCTGGCCTCGGGGCCCTCCATCAAGGACAAGTACGTGACGGCGCTCTACTTCACCTTCAGCAGCCTGACCAGCGTGGGCTTCGGGAACGTCTCGCCCAACACCAACCCCGAGAAGATCTTCTCCATCTGCGTCATGCTCATCGGATGTGAGTGCCGTGTCCATGTGTCCGTGTGTGTGTGTCTGATTGTATAATTTATGAACCCTGACAAAAACACTAAAACATTTATAATATTATATTGCATTCATGTAGAGAAACATATAAAACATGTGTAATATTGGTGGTTAAGTAATGGCCATCAGACATAGTTTTAATGGGTAGTATTTTCCTGGAGGGGTGGCTTATGGGAGGTCTCTGCGTCATGCTCATCGGATGTGAGTGCCGTGTCCATGTGTGCGTGTGTGTGTGTCTGATTGTATAATTTATGAACCCTGACAAAAACACTAAAACATTTATAATATTATATTGCATTCATGTAGAGAAACATATAAAACATGTGTAATATTGGTGGTTAAGTAATGGCCATCAGACATAGTTTTAATGGGTAGTAGTTTCCTGGAGGGGTGGCTTATGGGAGGTCATTAGATGTAAGCGATATAATGTTTGATAATTATATCGCTTATCAAAGATTCTCAATACTTAATTCTGAGTGCTCCTCTAGTTCAGTGCTGAGTAGTAGTTTGGTGTTTTGCCAAATACAACAGCATCGTCTATCTTTCATCAACACACCGCACGTGTTGCTTGCTGTGATTACTTTATTAATGGGAAATTAATAGAGGTTAGCGACGCATCGCCCATCTCTGCGGATGTACGCGTCAACTGACATCTCTTTTCTCTGTCCCGCCGCAGCACTGATGTATGCCAGTATCTTTGGCAACGTGTCGGCTATCATCCAGCGGCTGTACTCTGGGACGGCGCGCTACCACACCCAGATGCTGCGGGTCAAGGAGTTTATCCGCTTCCACCAGATCCCGGGAGGGCTCCGGCAGCGGCTGGAGGAGTACTTTCAACACGCCTGGTCCTACACCAACGGCATAGACATGAACGCTGTAAGCCCACGCACACACAGCACATGCATACGCCCATACGCACCCACTACTCATATGTGTATGTACCACATATAATATCGACTGTTGTAAAATTGTATGCATACATAACACATAAATAAAAATATATGTAAATATACACGTACAGATTGACATACACAGGTATTCATACCACATATGTATGTACACACACACACATTTATATAAAATACATGCACACACACACACACACATTCCATTGGACCGATGCGTGGGGCAGCCTGTCAGCAGCTCCTTGTATGTCTTTTTAATCTCTACTATTCCTGTATGTTCTGCTGTGACACCCTATTTCCCCTCTGGGATTAGTTAAGTACCATCTTATCTTATCCTATACACACAAGTGTATGTTTATGTGTGGAAGGATATGCCATAGGCTGGTGTTTAAAATCAGGGCTCTCACTGTAAAGTTGTTTTACAGTACCTTTACAGGACACCCATTCTTCCCTTAATGTCAGTGGAATCCTAGTCTCACAAATTAGGCTTTATATAAATGTCTAAAGACTGATGACAGATGAGCTCAAATCTGGGCGTTTCACTTTCTTTCTCTTCATATTTGTTTCAAACAATCATGTTGCTCGCCCGTAAATTTCACAGAGCGTCTGTAAAGGTTTCAAATCAACACCGTGTAAACTGACCACTGCAGAAATACACTTATTAAAATCCCCTTCTAAAAGCTTTATCCACTCACGTGAATTCGTTTTTTTCAGTAGAATATCTCCATAACGAAACAGGAAACAAGGCGTAACTCCGCCCCTTTTAGTTATTGGTTTCTGGCCCAGGCTCTGTGCCGTCTCCCCTGAGAAGTTCTGCTTTAACATAGGACTGCTGGCGTTATAGTACTCCATTACAAACATGATTCACTCGCAAATACTGCCATATGTGGGTGGGGGTATAGCTCAGTGGTAGAGCATTTGACTGCAGATCAAGAGGTCCCCAGTTCAACTCTGGGTGCCCCCTACCTTATAACGATCAGAAAAAGGGGGTTGATTTGGACATCAAGAAGTTAAAAAGTGAGTTGTTACCTAGTACAATGACACCAACTTTATAGCTACCCTGACACCAACTTTATATCTAACCCTACTATGAGAGCATTTCAGTGTCTCTTCCTCCCTTAAAAATCAGACAAGGAAAAATTCCCAACTTGACAGTAGAAGTGAACCCTGACAGACCTAGTGCTGGTGATGTGCTGGCTGTTGGATCTGTGTGCTAGCTGAGGGAACAGCTCTTTGCCCCTGGCCTGGATCAGCATAGAGACACAATGATGAGAAGCACATGCACACGCCTGTCAGTTCAATCTGAACTCATTCCCGTCACTTGTAGTGGTCCATGTGCTCTCCACTACTTCGATCGCCAGTGACAAATGTGCCACTCTCTCTTCCAACCTGCGTTCCACACGTCTTCTCTTTAACTTGGGTAACACATGTCTTCTCTTTAACCTGCATTACATGTCTTCTCTTAAACCTGCGTAACACACGTCTTCTCTTTAACCTGCGTTACACACGTCTTCTCTTTAACCTGCGTTACATATGTCTTCTCTTAAACCTGCGTTACACACGTCTTCTCTTTAACCTGCGTTACACACGTCTTCTCTTTAACCTGCGTTACACACGTCTTTTTAACCCGCGCTATATGTAATACCTTTTTTTTTTTACTGCATCCATCGCTTGGAAAAATTCTCTAAATCAATTTTGACCATCATCCCGGCATAATTTCCAACATTTTTCAAGTTTCAAGTAACTCTCACTTCCTTACTCTTCTTTATCCCCCCCCCCTCTCTCGCTCTCTCTCTCTGTCTCTCTATCTCACTCTCTCTTTCTGTGTGTGTGTGTGTGTGTGTGGCGCCCCCTGCAGGTGTTAAAAGGTTTCCCGGAGTGCCTGCAGGCTGACATCTGTCTCCACCTGAACCGCACCCTGCTGCAGAACTGCAAGGCTTTCCGCGGGGCCAACAAGGGCTGCCTGCGGGCGCTGGCCATGCGCTTTAAGACCACCCACGCCCCCCCGGGAGACACGCTGGTGCACAGCGGAGACGTGCTCACCGCCCTCTACTTCGTCTCCCGGGGCTCCATAGAGATCCTCAGGGAGGACGTGGTGGTGGCCATACTGGGTAAGCTGCTGGGAATACTGACTGTGCACCGTAATACAGTGGTGGAAGAAGTACTCAGATCTTTCACTGGAGTGAAAGACCGCACTGTAGAAATACTCTGTGACAAGTAAAAGTCCTGCATTGAAAATGTTACTTAAGTGAAAGCACAAAAGTATTAGCATCAAAATATACTCAAAGTACCAAAAGTACTCACTATGCTGAATGGCCCATTTCATGTATTATATTATTGGATTATATTATTGGATTATTTAGATGTATGTGTTCATTGCTTTATTGCTGCAACAGGTAAAGGTGGAGCTCATTTTATTTTATTTATATATATTTTATATATTACTTTACATACTGCTGGGTAGCTTGTGAATTTCCTCCTGGTTCCTCCAAGTACCTCAAATATATACTTATGTACAGTACTTGAGTTAATGTACTTTCCACCACTGCCATTGATGTGTGTCTGATGATGTCACATGTTGGAACATGTGGTGGCCACACGTTTGAATCCTCTCCTTTTGGTCCTATCCTAAAATACATGTGTGGAGTGTGTGTGGTTGATAGCTGGTTTACAGCCTCACCTGGCCCGAGTCGGACTGATCAGACTCTGCGTGGTGCTGCACGCCTGTGGTGCATGTGCCATCATGGCACCCAGGCTAAACCAGCTATCACCACACACACTCGGGAGAGAGCCACTTGACAGAGCATTACATCTCGGCTTGCACCATCTTGCCATCTCCAATAAATGGATATACTCTACCAACACCAACCTGTCTTGTGTCGGAGGGGCCCAGAGAAGCCACTTGTGGCGTGTGGCAGGAATTGGCAAGATGGTGCAAGCCGAGATGTAACACTCTGTCATGACAGTGTGTGATAGCTGGTTTATCCTGGGTGCCATGATTGCTCATGCACCACAGGTGTGCAGCTGTAAACCAGCTATCAACCACACACACTCCACAACATGCTTATTGACTTATTATGCATCCAAATTGAACATGGGAAGTATAGCACATTGGGATTATTAGTATCAATCATGGTAATATACAAAACATACAAAAATACATAATGAGTGTTTTTTTTGTTTTATGTTTGGCTTTGATTGTTGGGATTGTAGAGCACCGACACATTAAAGTGTGTGTGTGTGTGTGTGTGTACATTATAATAAGGGGGTAGGAACTAATAAGTAGTCACTTCCTCCTACTCCTTTTCGAGCATGTAATGTTTTATTCTATTACATTTTTTAAACAAGATCAATCGTCTGTAGCCTCATGAAACCATCCAGGTATTCAAGTTTGCGTTTCATAATGAATATCAGTCTGGCCTTGGAGGGGCAGCGATTGATTTCCACATATCGGCGCAGCCTTACGTTGCACAAAAAACGTCCAATGAGATGACATAACTAAGTGACGTTCATGCTGTCTTCACTCTTGCCAAATTTAGCTTTTATAGCAAAAACATTTTCTCCTTTGAGAAGAGCCTTCTGTGCCTCTTTTAACATTGTTATTCAGCTCATTTCGGATTATGCTGTTTTGATTGCTCTATCGATTTCTGCACTTTCCTCAGAATGTGAACTCACAAGATCAGGATGGTCTCATGAGGCATTTTACATGTAGGTAAAAACAACTCTTATCCTTCGGTGTACAAACATTTAGGTAAAAACAACTCTTATCCTACGCTGTACAAACATGTAGGTAAAAACAACTCTTATCCTTCAGTGTACAAACATGTAGGTAAAAACAACTCTTATCCTTCAGTGTACAAACATGTAGGTAAAAACAACTCTTATCCTTCAGTGTATAAACATGTAGGTGAAAACAACTCCTCTTATCCATTGTTGTACAAACATGAAGGAAAAAACGATATCTTCGGAGAGCCTCTTAGCCTGTACGAGCGTCCGGGGAAGTCGAGCGCAGATGTGCGGGCGTTGACCTACTGTGACCTTCACAAGATCCTGAGGGATGACCTGCTGGAGGTGTTGGACATGTACCCTGACTTCTCTGACCTGTTCTGGAGAAACCTGGAGATCACCTTCAACCTGAGAGATGTGAGTTCCACCAGAGTGTCACCCATAAACTCACCCTTTTGTTTTACCGTATTAGATGGGTAGTGTTTCAAGCTTCATGTCAATGAAATATGTGCTGTACAAATATTTTTGCCTTGCCTTTTCTTTTTGATAATTTTACATTTGGTTTGTCCCTTACATTTACATTTAACATTAACATTCCAAGTGTTACCACATTCAAATTAGACTTAATATGATTTGTCGCGTTACTTTTACGTAATCAAGTGAGTGTATCTCTTTTAGCCCTGAAGTTTATATGAGAAGTGAATTAAAGTGAATTAAAGATCTATAGAGAATCGTAACCTGTTTGTCTGACCTTAACTGCATAGCATGATCTAACATTTGCTCAGCAAGTGTGTATTTGAGTGCTGGTGTGATGTAGCGTATGTTGGTGGGTTACTGACACTGGTGTGTATCAGGCAGACAGAGTAACCCAAGTCACCCCCAGTGGAGAGTCTGAGTGTGGCTACCGCCAGACACGACACCGCAGGCACTCCATACGCCGCCGCAACCGACCTGGTAATAAACCTTCCTCTGTGTGTGTGTGTGTGTGTGTGTGTGTGTGTGTGTGTGTGTGTGTGTGTGTGTGTGTGTGTGTGTGTGTGTGTGTGTGTGTGTGTGTGTGTGTGTGTGTGTGTGTGTGTGTGTGTGTGTGTGTGTGTGTGTGTGTGTGTGTGTGTGTGTGAGAGCGTGTTTTCGTATGCGTGTGTGAGAGATAGCGGAGGAGAGAGTTGGAGAGAAAGTGACAAACATCTCTGAAAGCCTATTCCCCGGTTATGACCCATATTATTGGTCCCTCCTGTGTGTGCTGTGGTGCAGACGGTATGGACCGCGAGGACGCGTGCCCCGACCAGTCATGTCCGGTGAGGAATCACCGCGGCAACGCTGCCGTCTCCCAATGGGACGATCTGTGCAGCAGTGCCAGCCTGTACTCCCAGTCCAGTGACGAGGAGATGAAGCCCACGGGACACAGCAAGGCCCAAATGTACCCCCCGGGGGGTGGGGGGAACACCCGGGACTACCCCCCCGCAGTAGTCAGCCTCCTACCCCCCAGTGGGCCCTCCGCAGGCCTGGGACCGCCCCTGGACCACACTGGCCCCCAGTACTCAGGTGAAGCCTTGTAGCAACTTAAAGGTGGATTCAATCTAGTGAGGCACAAAATGAAACAATATGACAGTTACATTTACACATTACATTACAGTTATTATTGCGATACAGATGGATGGATCTTGACATTCATTCGGGATTTAGCCTTCCGGGTTTGTGCCGTTATAATATTGATTGGTTTCTTGTGTTGGACGTCAGCCCCTATGGATGTGCCGGGACTGTGCGGCTACTGGGGCGAGCGCAGAGCCAGCCAACTTTCAGCGAGCCATATACGGCCTTCGTCGGTCAGGGCCACCTATCACCCCCCACCGCGCACCGTGACCAGGCCCAGCGAGCTGGAGTCCAGGCTAGAGCTGCTGCAGGCTCAACTCAACAGGTACGCTTCATCTGTGACCTTCGACCCCCTGGATGGGATAATGAAAAGTAGGGGGCACCCGGACTTGAACCAGGGACCTCTTGATCTGCAGTCAAATGCTCTACCACTGAGCTATACCCCCTGATGACTAAGCATTCATGCAGGGTTGGGTTTATGTTTGCTCACTCTCTGGCTGACGCGACAAACCACCTCGGCGTTGTCACTTAGCAACAGCGCCTCCCTTGTGCCGTGTTTGCATTTCCTCTCCCGGAAGATTACCAGGGAGGGCAGGGAGTCTGTTTACTGTAACAAAAGAGAGAGAGAGAGAGAGAGAGAGAGAGAGAGAGAGAGAGAGAGAAAGAGAGAAACCACATTAACCTTAATATAGCATAAAGGCTGTATGGTTCTATGTGTTAACCTTTGTTCAGCAGACTGTGGGCCATCAATATATCTTCATGGAATGGTCTTGTTTTCCACAGCGTCTCCTTGATCAGGAGCTTATTATTATTATTATTATTATTATTATTATTATTGTTATTATTATTGTAATAATAATAATAATAATAATAACTAGTATTATTATTATTTCTCTTAGACTGGAGACTCGGATGACAACAGACATCACCGTCATCCTCCAGCTCCTCCAGAGGCAGATGGCAGCCGTGCCCCCCGCCTATAGCACCGTGCCCCCCAGTCCGCACCCTCCCCAACCCCCTCACCCCGTCACCCTGTACACTACCGGGCCCACCACCCTCCACACCGCGCCCTCGATCCCACCGGTGCTGGTAGACAGCACCTCCACACCACTACAGGTAGTGCTCACATGCACACGCACACACACACACAAATCTGAATTATTTTACTCACTGGTGCAAAACAAAAACTGCTGACATTTCCTTACCTTAAGGCCCCAATATATACTTACAAAGAATTAAAAATTGGCATGTTCACATTTGGCTGTTTTGTTGTATACGGCGATTTCGACAGGGTACAGTATTAGCCACTGCAATGTGTGGACTTTAATGATGGCAGTAGTTTCCTACTATCTGTTTGTCCTTGTAGTTCCTACTTGAGCGGACATACAAATGCGCCTGATCCCTCACAACAAGAGTGTTTGAAGTATATCGGGGTCTTTACTCTTCGTCACTTTTACTCCAGAGCCCAGACTCGGACCTCCAGCGCCAGTCCGAGGACACGCTGTCCAGCGGGATCCACCTCACCCCGGCCTCCGACGATACCATGTCCCTGTCCCCGGACGCAGACCCCCAGCACGGGTCCTCCGTACCAGGTCTGCCCATCCCCCTGGTTCCCCCAGGACGGTTGTCTGGCAGCCAGCGCTTCCCCTCCCTCCCGGAGCTCCTGGAGACCTCCACAGAGAACCAGGAGGAGATGCAGAGGCACCTCTCAGACCCCGTCCTGCCCGCCAGTTAGTTCCCTTCTCTCAGGGTTTTTAGTTTGGGACAAGTCAGAGGAGGGAGTGTGTCGTATACAGGGGCTGGGGGTTGTGTGGGTGTGTTGGGGGGGAGGGGGTACTGGGTACTGGGCACTGGGTACTGGGTACTGGGTACTGAGTACTGCGGCTTTTCTATGCTGGTGAACATTGCCCCCCCCCCGCCCCCACTCCCAGATTAATTGAAAATGATCCTTCAGATTCACCACAGAAGAAGAAGAAGGTTGATAGGAGGGACCTGTGGCATGTCAACGGTCTGACCTTAGCTCTAACACTGGACGCTTTCAACACACCCCCCCCCCCCCCCCCACACACACACACACCCGACCTCCAGCCTCTTGAGCCACATTCGCACCTCCACCTTCCTTGGTCTGAAGGAACTGAGTTGACATTGGACACATATACAGCACATATATTTACCTGTCTCACAGTCAATATACCCGTTATTAATAGATGGTATATGAACTGATGTATAATTACCCATGCCCTGTTAAATACAAGGAAACACTCAACCACCAATCCTTTCACCGTTTTATTCGGAACAGTTTCCCATTCAGGATTCAAAATGGAGTAGATAAGGTATTGTGTTTTGTTCCATGTTAAAAGGTGTGCAAAGACAACCACACAGCTATTACGACATCGTACTATTTCATGTTGTAAACAAGTATATATGACACACTGTGAGGAGGAATGATGGTGACACACTTCCGGGACATTTTTGATGAAGTGCTCTGTGAATAACCAGTTATAGTGTACATTGTATCTATAAAAGTCCCCGTTTTAGGTAAGATTAGTCATCGAATCACGACAAGCTATTTCAAAGGAACAGTGAATCAGGACAATACAAAGGATTCCATACGATACAACAGCATTGTATGGTACTGTATATCTATGCTGCTACACTTTAGTGAGTCAACCATTTTTGACAATAATATGTATTTGATATTTGCCGTCTACATTTTTACAAAAACGATTGGTCACACTGTTACATGTTTGCCTCTTGAATCATGTACTCGTATTCAACTAAAGATGCCAACATTACCGTGTTCCACTAAAGTAATTTAGATGTTATGCTCTTTCGTTCAACATGCATTGGAATAAGCTGAGATGAAAGGTATTGTGGGACAGCGTTGTATAGTTGATACACCCTCGTTTCCATGTAACACGTCTCAACACTTCACTTACTGTCTGAGTCTATGAGTCTGGTCATCAAGATTGTGAAATTAAATGACACAGGAGTACCAGAGGTAGGTGGCAGGTGATGATGATGATGATGATGATGATGATGATGATGATGATGATGATGATGATGATGATGTCAATCACATGAAGTCAGTGTGATGGCACGACGTCTGCACCTCCTCTGATGACTGGGTTTTAGCCATGTAAAACAATCAGGAGAATGTGTAATAACCTTTTAAACTGTTTATAATCCTTTCTGAGGTTTATTGAAGCACAATTTCCTTACTACTGTAATTTTATCTTTTTTTTAGATTAAAGATTATTTATTGCACACTATCACAGTTGGAATGATGTTTTTATTGAATTGATACCAACTGTTAATGTCGATGACAAGTAGATTAATATGAAACATGGTAAAAGATCTGACGTATCTCACGTATATATCTTGGGCTGTTAGTGGTCCCGGAGGTGTTGGCGGGTGGGATTTCAGGCCAATGACTGGGCTGTTGGAGAGGAACTGTGGTGGTGGGTGGTGGAAACCCCCCCAACGCAGAGGATCCAGTGTCAAACAGGTGGTCTTTCTAATCGTACAGTCAGCAGTAATCTTCTCTACTCTGCTGTCTGTCACTGCTGCTGCCTAATTCTCTGGCTTGCCTGTCAAAGCTCTTTTGACAGGCAAAGCACACACACAGAAGCGAGCCACGTCAAAGATTAAAACATATTCAAGGGACTCGGGTCACTTTCTTTGAAGACGTTCCTGTGAATGAACCTCCAACTCTCCAACACTGGTTGTAGTATGTGTTAAAGTAATGGATCTGTAGAGTGGAAAAGGGATTTGGTACACTTGAAGGTACGCTATAAACATTGGCTTCTGACCATTGCTGTTTGTAAGCCACAAATCAGTTAGCACAGCCCAGATGTTTAAGATTTGAATGAATTGTATTTGCAGCCACACTATACAATTAGCTCAACTCCATCTTATGTACAAGGTTCAAACACAATAATAAAACCCCCCAACTGACTCTTCAGGACCACAAACTATCAAAGGTTTTGTGTATTTTATGATGAAGTCAACATTACTACAAAACAAGGACAAGACATTCTTCCTAGGGCACAGAATACCATTTATTAGTAGAGCAACTTCAATAATACAAACTTTATGAAAAAGGCTACAACATGAACACTCAACAATATCTTAGGTAATATATTTATATGTATATACATTTCCCCTTGCATTGGCATGCTACAAGGTCTTGACCTTAAAGTACCGAGAAAACAAGATGGGACAAGAGACGTTTTACTATGTTCCTAGTCCACAATGCACTTCTCATTGCCTTGACAGCAGAAAATGCTGTTCCTCGTGCGCTTAAAAAAAAGTAAAGAAAAGAAAATCCAAAGTCTCAATGGTTTTAAAGACTTAACTAAATTGTTCCAAAAGGTTCGGCAAGTGTGGATGGAGTAAATGACCTGTAAAAACTGTCAAAATACACTGTACAAATATGGACACGTGGCAGAACAGTATCTAGTTACCTCGTTAGTTTGGTAACTACCGAGACGCGTAGACTTCGGATACAAATATTCTGAAAGAAAAATGTCCATGTGTAATTTACATTTTTTTCTGATTAAACAGATTAACTGGCCGTGAATGACACCAACCAATAACATGACCAAATAAAATCGTTCAAAAATTTCTACGAGATCATTTTGCCAACCTTTACCAAAACATACATATCATGTTGTAGTACACCTTCATAATAATCTCATGGCTGGCTGAAATGAAACCTAACATCAAGGAGAAAGTATATCTTTTTTTATTTATTTTCACTTTTATTTTAACTGCCAACTGCACAGAGTTCAAAGCGCTTACGGCCTTCATCATAACTACTCTGAAAACATTGAACTCCATCGAGTAAGCCAAATAAATTAGAGCAAGGGAGAGGGTTTGACAGAAGACATGGTGGGGGGGAAACTGAAGGCGTAAACATGGATAAAGTGGAGCTTGATGCTGGGCAACTCCGAAGGAGCAGAAGAAGAAAAATAATACGCCATGAGAGTTCACTCGTTGCTGGCTCCTCCTCACTTTGAAATCAGCGTATCAGGACCGCAAGACCTCACATCTGAGAAGTTATGTCCGAGTCTCAAGCAACTTTCCCCTAACACTCCAATTCCCAGAGAGGTCCTTGGCGTTAGACCCGCAGGATCTCCAGGCAGTTGTTGTAGCAGATGGCGATCCAGTCGGGCTGGGTGGAGGCCCACTGGACGTTGTTGATCTCCCCCTCTGCGGTGTAGGCCAGAATGGGGTCTTCAATGGCTCGTGGCATCTGCTGGATGTCCCAGATCAGTGCCTGGTGGTCATCGGCTGATGGAAGAAGAAATAAAACTGAATTTTCCCTCTGGCATTTAAATTAGGCTTTAATACATCCACTGTAAGGCATGGCAATAAAGTAACACATCTTGAATTTGGTTCAAAACTGGGAGACAGCATGTAAGGAATACAATAGTTTGGACAGGGTCATTTTATGGTCTGTGTGCTTACCGGCGGTGCAGATGTGACAAGAGGAGTGGGGTGCCCAGGCAATGCCGTTCACACAGGCCCGGTGGTTGTTGAGCCGAGCCACTGGCGTGCAAGGCACACGTACGTCCAGAATCACCACCTGGCAGAAACAGACAAACACAGATTTACAGGAAGACTGTGTGATTCCATAGAGACGCTATTCAAACCAAATGCCTGCTGCTTAGCAACTGTGTAAGCAAAGCAGTGCAACTAACCTCCATGCCATCCATGGCCATGGTGGCCAGGTAGTTGGGGTCCTGTTTGTTCCAGCACAGGCGGAGCAGCGGGTGGTGTTGGGGGTCTTCGTAGATGATGGTGCTGTGCTCCAGGTGGCGCAGGTCAAACATGCGCACGGAGCCGTCCGCCCCCACCGAGGCAAACATGTCTCGCCCACCGCCAGCGCGGCTGAAGGCTATGTCATACACCTGCACGGACGCACAGCGAGGTACTGTTACCATACAGCACAGATAGCCAACAACCTGCACACGGCAGGCGAGCTTTGCTAATTCATTTGCTTAAAAGAAAATGTTATCAAAGTCAGACCAAAGAATAGCCCAGGCGAAGTAAAGCTAAATGAGTAAAGAATTAAGAAACCCAACTGGCAATAAGATCAAAGTGAGGTGAAATGGTAATATTATCCAAAAACAGGAGTTCTTTAGACACCAATTATAAGCTGTGGTTGTGGAGCCACGGGACACCATCATGCAGCCCTACTCTAAAGTAAGAGGCTCCACTGACTGACTGACTGACTGACTGACTGACACACACACCTCTTTATCATGAGCAATGAGCTGGGTCTTCACATGGCCAGAGACCAGGTTCACTCTGCCCAGCACTTGGCCGGTCTCCAGGCCCCAGATAGTACAGGTGGTGTCGATGCTGGAGGTGCCTGCAGATGAACACCAGCATGTTAGAAAAGGTCAATTGTAGAAGGAGATATACACGCACATCCAATTAGCGTCGCAAGTGCCGGACAAGCGGGGAAACAACAACAACACGAATGAAAGAGTCGAGTCTACACACTGAACACTGCACCCGGGTTGTTGTGTTTCCACCAATAAAAGACATCACCCTTTCAATCACAACGCGACAATAAAAGTCAAACGTTACACAGGAGTAAACCCAATCGCAGTGTGGTGACTGCGAGGAAAAGACCCGGGGTATTATTGGGTTCGCCTTTCTTTGGCAGACACATCGCCAACAACTACACCCCCCCAAGATCAAAGCCTAACGAAGACCCCAAGAACTGCACAGAAAAACAACTCATTAACTGGCGGGCCAGTTAATGAGTTGGGGGGGGGGTCACTCACCCAGGAGATTTGGGTCGACCTCGTTCCAGTCGAAGGAGGTGAGCGGGGCGCAGAAGTCCGAGTTCTTGTTGTTGTTCAGCAGGCACTCGAGGCGTGTTTCGGTGTCGCTGACCTGAAAGTGAGAAGGAACAGGATCTCACGGGAAGTTCACATTTCTCGACGCCCAATCGCAAAACACAAACAAAACGCAACGGCGTTGGACATCCACTCCCCGAGGAGCTTCAGCACCTGGACAGCACTACATCAGGTATATATATTTTTTTTCCTTCTTTTTTTGGGGCCTACCCTCCATATGCGCAGGTAGTCCCCGCTGGTGGCCAGCAGGTCTGGGAAGACCCCCTTGGTGTCCGGGATCCACATGATCTTAGTGGTGGGGTACGGGTGGTCAAACGTGTTCCTGCAGATGAACTCTGAACTCTCCTCTTCTAGACCCACCAGCTGAACCTGTGGCAAAGAACAGACAAAAACAAAAACACACAAAAAGGGAAATTAGTTTTCGTTCATCATATATATACACATACATATATATTATATACTTATTTCCAGTGGTCTCAACACAACTCAACACACACTGCGATCATCTGGCCCATCGGTACGCAGGTTCTGCTGTAGCTAGCCGTTAGCTAGCTTCATCTGGGGGTTGGTGGTGGTGGTGGTGTGTGGTGGTGGTGGGGGATGAAATAAACACCGTTATTGTCCACTCACCTTGTTGTTGTACTCCTCCACAAAGCTGCCCAGGGCCAGGCGGAAGCGCTTGTCCGGGCGGACGCTCCAGTTCATGGCGTACACCGTCCATGGCGCCTCGTATTTGTAGATTTCTTTCCGCTTTCCGTGCAGCGACATCCTCGACTTACAAAAAAAAAACACACACACACACACACACACACTCACAACCCCGTCGTCGTCGTCTGAACCAGCTAGCAAGCTACACGGACGATAGACTCGTGGGGGGTGGGATGTCGTGTCGACCGTACGTTAACGTGTCCGAAAACAGTCATTAAAAGCCGTGTTTAGTCGCCCCTCCGACGATGATTTCTTTAGCGGTTTTAGCTGACAAAGACCATCTTTGCTAGCAGTGACCGAGTGACGACGAGGGCTGCGCATGCGCGGCCCGAGAGCGCGCCCCCCCCCCCCCCCCCCCCCCGCGCGCTCTAAAAAAAAACAACGTTGAAACCGCCCCCGCGCGCACGCCAATACGCTCACTAACCTTTCTAACAAAAAAAACCGGAATTAATATTTTAAAAAAACACACGGTGGGTGCGTCGCCTGGGCACCGTTATTTCCCAAAATTAAAATATTAAACTAAATAAAGTATGATGCAGCAAGGGGGGGGGGGACAAAGAAGTCCCACTAGTGGTAAAGAAGAGTAATTGCAGCCCCTCGGGGGAAAAAAAGGGAGACCTGGGTGCCGCACTGCATTGTGGGTAGAACGCTGTCAAGTCCTCTGAACGGAACGGGTCGACGGTCGGGCTAGCGGTCCAGCGATCCGGTTTCAAGTCACGAATACGTCCGCCAGGTACGTTTACTGTATAAGTCAATCCTAATTCGGGTGTCTGAATGGTGGCCACGCCGCTGGCCGTGCTCGCCGTTCAGACAACATGTCGCCGTTAGCTTCCCACGGCGCTCACGCCGTGTCGCTAACCCTGCTAGCATGCTAACGCCAGATTGGCTCGTAGTAGTGAGTGAATATTGGGTGGTGTGGGTGGGGGTGGGGATGGGACCGGTGGCTTCCTTATAATTAACACTTACGAGAGTCGTTTCACGAAGCCCTGCCACTTATATACACGTTATTATCTGCAACCGTTTGCCATAAAACCAGGTCAGGTTGCCGATAGGCTCGTAGTAGTAAATCGTCGACTAAAGTTAATCAACAATTGCTCTAGCCGGAAACGAGATCATGTAGTAACTGCCACTAATCCCCAGAATGTATACGTGTGCTTTGTACTGGGAGCTACAGCCACCAACTGTATCTTTAATTTATAAGTTGTTCAACTTGCTGTAGCGCGGCGACGGCGGAGCTGATGAGCAGCTTTGGTAAAGATCATATATATATGTAGTTCTGAGGTAGATGCCATGCAAAAATGCCTATTAGCAGTCGTCCACATTACTCAGGTGTTACCCTCTCTGGCTATGAAAGCTGTCCTAATCCTCTTCCTAGGGTACAGATTCCTGTCCTTGGCGTGGATGAATTGAACCGCTTGGGTTGAATAATGTGACACTTAAGATCCGGAAGTTTCTGTTACTTCTGTACATTTCTTGTACACACAAAACATTTAACCCTAACCCTAACCCCCCCCCCCAAAAAAAGAAAAGTAAATGGACTGCGTTAATACAGTGCTTTTCAGACCAGTAGCCACTTAATGCGCTTTACAATTTTTGCCTCACATTCACCCATTCATACATACATTAATACACTGACAGCGGTGTCAGGAGCAGTTAGGGTAAGGTGTCTTGCTCAGGGACAACTCGACTCACTTTAGTCTTGACCCTCTGTCATTCTTACGCCCTTACTTAACTTGTTCCTCTTCTGCACACACACCCACATCCTCTCTCCTCTATGTCGCCCTTGTTTGTGTAGTTCCTACCATGAGGGCTGTCAACCTCCTGGTGCCCGTTCTGCTGCTGCTGCTCGCACTCCCCTTCTCCAGGGGGCGCTACAACGACGACTTTGACGACGGCGAGGACATCGCCGACTTTGACGACAATGACTTTGCAGAGTTCGAGGACATGAACGAGGACGGTGCAGCCGAGCCGGAGACGGCCCCGCCACCGCGGGCCTCTCCTTCAGCATCGCTGCCCGAGGAAGAGGAGGACGAAGACGAGGCCACTGTGGAGCTTGAGGAGGAGCAGGACGGCTTTGAGGAGTCAGACAACAACGTAAGTCTGCATGGTGTTCTGCATTTGTAGTAGCCATGTGAGACATATCAGATATTCAAATTCAAGTTTGCACTTCGCAATGACATCAGTTTGGCCTTGGCTGGGTAGCAATTGATTTACACATAAGGGCGCGGTCTATTGTTGTTCAAAAAACTCCAGCCAATCAGGTTAAATAACTGACACTTTTGCTCTCTTCACTCTTGCCGAATCCGGTTGAAAGTTAAACAAAAACATATTCTCCTCAGAGAAAAGCCTTCAGTATAAATCTTTTAACATTATTAGGTCTATTTCATATGAAATGCATTCGATAGCGAGGCTACAGGTTCCGTGTAATTTTGGTCAAAGCGTACTCTGATTTTATTTTGTTTTTGTTTTTTAAGGACCAAGATATGTACAAGTATGATCAAGATGAATTTGAGGGAATTGGAGACATGGACAAACCCGGCCATTCCATGAAAGATAATAAACTTATAATCCACAAGGTAAGACTAAGGGATTACTTTTATCTGCTGCAGTCACATGTTATCATCTTGTCAGTTGTGATCCATTATGCATTTTGCTTAGAGCTATTTATTTTGTATTAATCATGAATCTCCCTAACTGCACCATGTTGATGGTGTAAGATTGCCATGGTTATAACAAAGGCTTGTCCTATGTCTGTCCTCCCCCCACCATAAGGTTCCGCCACACTTGCAGAACAGCTGGGAGAGCTACTACATGGAGATCCTGATGGTGACTGGCCTGCTGGCTTACATCATGAACTATATCATCGGCAAGAACAAGAACAGCCGCCTGGCTCACACCTGGTTCAACTCTCACAGAGAACTGTTGGAGAGCAACTTTGCTCTAGTGGGTCAGTACCCCCCTGCCTGGTGTGGTGTTATTGCTAACCTTTTGTAGTACCGTTGAGCATGTTTCAAAGTTTCATTTTTTTAATGTTTAACTGTCTTCGTTACTACATTCAAACTTCAAGAAAAATTACACTTTGAAACATGCTCAACATTATGTCATGCATTGCAATATGGGAGTAGGAGTAACCTTTTGGCAGTGTCCAAAATTAACTCTAGAAGTGGAAAAATGTACCGGCCGAACAATTGCTTTCATATGTAACCTTGGTTTTCTTCACCTGTCAAATACATCCTCCATTAGCTGGTGGCAGGTGTTCCCTTTGGACCCTGCTTTAGGTGTTGCTGCCTGTAATGGACATGTCATGTATGTGTGTTATTAGGTGATGATGGGACCAGTAAAGAGGCGGTCAGCACTGGGAAGCTAAACCAGGAAAACGAACACATCTACAACCTGTGGTGCTCTGGCCGTGTGTGCTGCGAAGGCATGCTCATCCAGCTCAAGGTGTGTGTGTGTGTGTGTGTGTGTGTGTGTGTGTGTGTGTGTGTGTGTGTGTGTGTGTGTGTGTGTGTGTGTGTGTGTGTGTGTGTGTGTGTGTGTGTGTGTGTGTGTGTGTGTGTGTGTGGTACTTTTGTGAGTGATACACAAGTTAGTATTTGGCTTCATTTCATATGTAATTTCCTCTCCTGTGCTCCAGTTCCTAAAGAGGCAGGACCTGCTCAATGTCTTGGCCAGAATGATGAGGCCAGCCTGTGATCAAGTGGTAGGTGACGATCCTCACTGACCCAAGAGTCACCGTACAGCAAATATTTGTTTCTTATGTGCATGTGTTCTATTTTAGATGACCAGAACTCTGATGCTGCAAGTTTAGATTTAACCATCACGATTGCTCTGTGTTTCTGTCTGCAGCAAATCAAAGTAACGCTCAACGATGACGACATGGATACATTTGTATTTGCCGTGGGCACCAAGAAGGCCATGGCAAAGATGCAGAAGGACATGCAGGACTTGGTAAACCTCAATATCGACAAACGTTTTTTTGATCATATGAATCCAACATTACACTAAGCTAGGCCGATTCGAAGTTATGACTCATGCTGTGCTTCCCCACCCCTCTGCAGAGTGAGTTCTGCAGTGACAAGCCCAAATCTGGAGCCAAGTACGGCCTCCCAGAATCCCTTGCCATTCTCACCGAGATGGGCGAGGTCACAGATGGAGTGATGGACAGCAAGGTCAGCCATTTTCTGCTTTACTGTTATATGTATATAGTGTCGACGGAGCATTGTTGCATAATCTATATTTCGAAATGCTGATTTACTTTGACCCATCAGTTGTTGATTTTTTCCCTGTCCTTTTTTTTAGATGGTACATTTTATTACCAGCCATGCTGACAAGATTGAATCCATCCATTTGTCGGACCAATTTTCTGGTCCAAAAGTTATGCAAGAGTACGTATTAGTTGTGTTGCTTTTTGTGTGGTTGTTTTTAAAGAGTTTCACATCCAGCATGTGTACTTTTCCTCGCCCATCGTTGGTATAAATTATATGGTTTGTGCATTGCAGGGAGGGACAGCCCTTAAAGCTGCCTGAAACCAAGAAGACTCTGCTGTTTACATTCAATGGTGAAGAACTCCTTTCTCACTATTTCCCTTTGTAACACATGCCTGGTCTAGTGATTGTCATATTTGTTAATATTTAATGTTATAATCTTTTGTCTGCTGTCGTTTTTGTTTTTATGGGGTGTAGTGCCTGGCATGGGCAACACCTCCCCCAAAGACATGGACAGCCTGCTTCCTCTGATGAACATGGTGATCTACAGCATTGACAAGGTCAAGAAGCTCCGCCTTAACCGAGAGGTGAGTAATAGTAGGAGGCGGAGGAGGCTCTGCTTGTTACACTGCTCCTTACTGAGGGATTCCAGTGGCTCTTCACTGCCTTGTTAAAATCAACCATGGTGCAGAACATGACGGTCTTGTCTCCTTTTGTATGGGTAAACCAAATGATGTTCTATATTAATGAAAGAGTCGAAGGACTGTTTGCAGTATAGATTTTGGTCTTGTTTTTGAAGATGATCAACGCAAGCAAAGCGATTGTTGTTTATGTTAAGGCAAAAATGCCCGAGAAACCTTGCATGTTTTTGTGTCTATGTCTGTGTCAATCTCTCCTGACGTCTCTCTCCTGTGTGTTCAGGGCAAGCAGAAGGCTGACAGGAACCGTGCGCGTGTGGAGGAGAACTTCCTGAAGCAGACCCACGCTCAGCGGCAGGAAGCAGCCCAGACACGCCGGGAGGAGAAGAAGAGGGCCGAGAAAGAGAGGATCATGAACGAGGAGGATCCCGAGAGACAGCGCCGTCTCGAGGTGCTGGAGTCTGTTTATTATATTGAAAAATGTGTCGCTGCCTGAATGTGTAGCATTATTTTCTCTTTTTTCTTTTTGTCAAGTCGGTTAAAATTCCAAGCGCAGATAAATAAGGTTAAGGGAGCTATAATGAGTTATATATTTTTAGTCCACTCAATTACCCAGGTCTGTTTCTTGTTAAATATAAATAGAATTTCAGAGGATTCAGGGATTCAATCTATGAGACAATTACTATATGATGAGTGACATTTTTTTTTAACCAATAATTAAACCAATTAAATGTGACGCTGTTCTGTATGTGTTGTAGGAGGCTGCCCAGCGTCGCGAGCAGAAGAAGATTGAGAAGAAGCAGATGAAGATGAAGCAGATCAAAGTGAAAGCCATGTGAGAAGAGGACCACTACGGGGGGGGGGGGGGGGAGGGTTACAAGCACACACGTGCCCCAGACGGTTTCTCCGCCTGCTCTCACTGCTTTACACACGGGCCTCACAGTATCTCCCAAACACTCCAGACATTCCCTGCACACGGGCATGTCAGCTAGGCTGTCTCCATGGAAACATGCTCTCTTCCTTGTGAGTGCGCCTGGCTGTGAGTGAATGGTGGGTTGTTTTTTTTTGTGTCAAGTGAGCGGGCCCGACGCTACAGAGCTCAAGTATCACTTTCGTTGCAACAACTCATGACAACAACTTTTTTTCCCCCTCCTCTTCCGGTTTTCTCTTGAACAATCTGTCTCTGAGATCTTCAAGCGATGGAGCTCAGTGAGCCTTTTAAATTTGTACTACCACCGCGATGCGACGGCCATATTTTAAATGTAATAAAGAACACTATGGTTGCATATAAATTGATGAGAATTTGTGAAATATCAAATCATTTTTTCATTTTTTTTTGTAATTTATATTTTGTCATTGGTTTTTCATGGGCTGTGTCTGTCTCTGATGGAATGTGCAAACAAATTGAATAAAATGCACTGAAGCTCATTAACTGTTTCATTTTAAGTTTGACATCAAGTTTAGTGCAGACATTAACCCCCATTCCGATGTAAAACTAACTGGTATCGAGTTTGTGTAGATCATGACGGACGATAACGTGTGCATATTTTATCAGGCTATTTTTAGACATGGCTGTCTATGAGGTTGAGTGGTTTACTAAATTTAACCTGCAGATGATGCCTGCGGTCTGTCACTAGGCTAGGTTTTTTTTTAGGTTATACCAGCTGTTAAAGGCGCTTCACAAAACAAGGAAACGGGGTTCAATTAAAATAAGGAATTTAAGCAGCATCAGAATTAAAAAAGGTTACAACTAAGCTATCGAAAGTATTAAAACATTAGTACTAAAAGTACTTAGAGAGAGTAGAGGGTAGCGCAAACTGTTAAGGAACCAGTAAATGTTAGATTCCCAATTAATATATCTGTAAGTGGGTGTGATGGCGCTGTGATACATGGAAATAGTAATTCAACAAAAATATACACTAATTACTGACGATTAAATGGCGCCCTCTTCTGGTAGCTTTCACCATTGTGTTACGTTTATATTAGTTTCGCGCGCTTCTTGTGTTATTGAATATCGCTAGTACTTCATGTGTGTAAATGAAAAGTATGTTATGAATTAATAAATAAAAAATGTTAATATAACAATGATCAGTATTGCTGTTGTTTTTACTGCATGTTTAGTCCTCACAATCATTAACAATAGCGATCCATATCCCCATACAAACATTTTGCTGCATGAACCACAGACTGTATGAAACAGGAATGAACCACAGACTGTATGAAACAGGGATGAACCACAGACTGTATGAAACAGGAATGAACCACAGACTGTATGAAACAGGGATGAACCATAGACTGTATAAAACAGGGATGAACCACAGACTGTAGGCTATGAAACAGGGATGAACCACAGACTGTATGAAACAGGGATGAACCATGGAGGTGTGAAGCTGAATATAGTGGGTTGAAATGGTCGGTGTCATGAAGGTCCCCTCGGCTTTCCGCGAACTGCGATGAACAATCTCAACTCAAGAGGGCGCTGTGTTAATCATCCGTTTAAACTATTTGAGGCTCTATGGCGCAGATTCCATTATCCTTTAAATTGTTTCATTTTAAGATTTTGTGCACATTAACGACAAGATAATATGCATACATTTCCAGAAATACAAAGAATCATTTTTGGGGGGGTAGTTAGTCGCTTATACCGTATTCGCTAGACTACATTCCTTGTCGAAAGTGCTCCCGCCGCGCAGCAGGCTGCATTCGCAACACTGATGGAGAACAGGCGAGGTTTTCAGGTTGGTTTCGCGATGGCCGATCGCTCCACAATATTCACATTTTGGCCGAAAACAACGGACCCGTCGTTTCCCAGCCTGCTTATAAGACATCGCCCGGCTACCGGAATGCTAGCGGTATCGTATGCGACAGCCCGCGGCGCCCTGGCGCTGAGCGGAAGGCGCCGATTTTGCGTCGGGGATTGTGTGTTTTTCCTCGTTCGCACCCACAGGCCCTCCTCCTCCCCCGGTAGCTCGCCTCAACGGCGGCGGCTCGCTGCTCCCGAATGAGCGGGCAACGCGTCGTCCGCCGGTCCGACGCCGGGTCCGAGCGGCGGCTCCGACCCGGCGGGGAAGCACCGCGCACCCGGACGGGACCGCGCGCGCCGCGTTTTGCGAAAGGCGGGAGGAATATTAAGGAAGAGCCGCCGCCGCCGCCGCGTCTTTATTGAGCTCTGTTGGGTCTGGCTAGCATAACCGTCAGCTAGCGGCTAGCGTAACGCTTAACCCCCCCCCCCCCCCCCAAGCGAGATGGTTGCTAAAGAGGCTACTGTAGCGGCTAACTGCGTTAGGACCCATGTCGCTGAACCGGGAGGGTCTATGCTGTTGTGTGTCACGTAGGAGTCATACGGAGCGGGTTTTGGGGCCGCTCCTCTCGTGTTTTTTTGTGTAAGTGCCCCCCGGTTAGCTCCCGCTAGCTAACGCGCTAGCTTGAACTCGGGGGCTGTTGGTTGGTTGGGAGGGGAGGGAGGAGGGGGGAGGGAGGGGAGGGGGGGTGAATGACGTAGAAAGTGCTCATTGTTGTGACAGCGGGACGCGGTCTTTAGGCGGTGGGGCTAAAAGCGGGACCGTTGTGCCGTTTTTATCTCCGCGTATCGATAATAACGAATTGACCCGTGAAAGTGACCCCCCCCCCCCCCACACTGTTGAAATGAGACGTCGGGTTCGTTATGGTGACGCAGTTTAACGGCGACGTGATGAAGACGGTACCGTTAAACGACGCGCGCCAAAGCCAAGTTGCGTTGCGTCATCACGGCGTGCCCCTTTTTTTTTTTGAGAGGCTGTACGCGGATGACGCGCGTCTCTCAAGTGCACACGAGAGATGTGTGTGTGTGTTTTTGTTTTTGCGTGTTTTGTGTCGTTGAGCAAACGGGTTTTTAATGACGTGTGTTTTCTGCGTCCAGTTGTAGGATGGATCCAGATAGTGGGACTGAATCACAAAGAGCCCTCAGTTTGCAGTGGAAGAGCTACAAGCTTGTCCAGGACCCGGCGTTACGGAGGGTCAACCAGAAGATCTACAGATACGATGGCGTGCATTTCAGCGTGCCAGTGAGACCCTTTCCCATACTACACATCTGCAAATCTAAATAGTCTTTCCACTCGAAACATCTGTTTTTGTGTTTCTAAAAAAAACAAACAAAAAAAACGTTATCCATTTCAGGACTCCGAGTTTCATCCTGTGGGAAATCTGCAAGACCCCCGACCTCGCAGAATCTGGTCAAGATACACAGAGCTGTCCCTGCCTGTGCCCAAGTTCAAGGTGCGGGAAACTGCTTCAGTGTTTCTCTTATGTTAATTCAACCGCATTAATACACCGCTCGACTCGCTTTTAAGGCCACTTCGAGCTCTTCACACACGAATGACTCGTTTTGTACACACACGCGCATACACCAATCTATTCTCATGCAAAGTGCCATTTGCCCCGCAGCTGGATGAGTTCTACGTGGGCCAGATACCACTCAAGGAGGTGACATTTGCCAGGCTCAATGATAACATCAAGGAGCCCTTCCTGGCCGAGATGTGTGCCAAATGTGGCGAGGTGGAGGAGATGGAGATCCTGTTTCATCCCAAGACCAGGAAGCACTTGGGCCTTGCCCGAGTCCTCTTCACCAGCACCAGAGGAGCCAAGGACACGGTGAAGCAACTGCACAACACCTCCGTCATGGGCAACATCATACACGCTCAACTGGATATTAAAGGTAGTGTGTGCACCCTTTTCTTTTCCTTAAAACTATAAAATCCATGATGTACTTCTCTGTTGCGCACGGTGAGTGCAGCCATGCATTGCAATCATCCTGAGTGCCTACATGAAGAAGGCAATTTTTGCCAAAGTGCGCCGTAATTAAGTAGGTAGGCTTTGGCAGATCCTAATTATTTATCTCAATGCAGTGATTTTATAATGAAAAACTGATCTACTGCAGCAAAAACAATGAAAAAACACTTTTGAAAAAACACCTATCCCGTCACGTTGAAGTTCACAGTGGCTTTGGATGTGAGACTTTAAGATACAAATAGTGAACGAACTGTAATCGAGACCGCAAAAGCAAAAACGATTTTCACCGAACCAAATAAGAAGCCTGAATGGCAACCCTTCTTATTAATACGCCTATACATCCATGGTGTCTATGCAACTGTTAACTGAGCTCCTGGTGCAGTGACTTTAGTTTAAAGTTTGATACACGCCGATTTTATTGTGCAATCGTGTGTTGATCAAAATAGATGGCTTATTTCAGAAAAGTCGCGTTTTGAAGCCGGAACAATAGCCGGAAGCGTTAAATAGCCACTTATTTACAGCGGGGTATGTAGGGACCGTCGGCAAGTGCTCTCTACAGAGGGTATGTAGGGACCGTCGTCGTGTGCAAGCAGCAGAATTTCAAACTGCAATAACTTTTTAATAACTGAAAGAAAAACTATTGTTCGGTATATCTATTGTTTCCATGTCTTTAACATTTTACAGCTAATAAATGACCAAATAATAACAAAAATAACCTTTAACTTTAGATTTAAACACTAGTTAGTAGGCCTATGAGTGTAGGCAAAATGTTCCCTTTTTTCGTAACACTTTAGCACAACCCCTCTCGAGGGTTCGGAGTACATTCACCACAGTCTCTAAACGTTCTGTGCGAAACACTACACAATCATGGCGTTTTGTAAGGCACTATTATGGGTTATTTCTATACGGTTATGTAATTACTCGGTAGGAACAGAAACAGTTTTTCAACAAAATAATTATAATTTCTTTCTCGAAGATGATGCTGCTGTTTCTGTGTCTGATGAGGCTAAGTCGTCGTTAAAACAGTCCATAGCAGTTTTTGCAATGTTTTGCAGTGTTTGGTTTCAATCTGACCCTGTGGTTGTTGTCTTGCTGTGGCGGCGGTGTGTACTCCAGGCCAGCAGAGGCAGAAGTATTACGATTTGATCGTCAGCGGCTCCTACACCCCGCAGACGGTACCCCTCGGAGGGAAGGCCCTGACGGAACGCCTGCCACCTGCACAGCCGCCGACGCAACCCGACACGGTAAGGAATCAACCTGCAGAGGGGCTTTCAGCTGTTTGCACCATCCGCATCCAAAACACAATGATCGCACATCACTTCTATTGAGCATGTGATCACTCCACCGGCCTCAAGTAGAGTCAGGATCGATAGAGCATTGTAGTGTATGAGTGTGTGTGAATGGGCGTCTGTGTCTCTATATTGTATCATGTGTTTGTTCTTTTTTTTTGTTTGTTTGTTTGTTTGTTTGTTGTTTTTGTTTTTTTGTCTGTTTGTTTGTTCTGCTTACTTTCTTTGTATGTTACAATGTACGATGTATGTTAGAGATGTTCCGATACCATTTTTTCCCTCCCGATACCGATTCCGATACTTGTGCTGTGGGTATCGACCGATACCGAGTACCGATCCGATACCAGTATGTTATAAAAAAATATATATATAGCATACATGCATGACTGTGATATGATTATCATAGTGGTAAGGTCTGGCTGAGGTTAAACTCTTTGTAAAACATGAATAAATAGAGCATATTCAAGCCATTTATTTTAAATAGAACAGTTAACAGCTAACCTAGTTAGCCCTTTTTAGTGTTGGCGTTTTATTTGACTTTAACATCTGAATGTGAGTGAGAAGAAAAGATGGATGAAAAAAGAAAGAAGAAAAAACAGCGGTTAAAGCTAGCGAGTGAGTCCGGGAGAGGGCTACTCTCCTCGGACACATCACTCTGAAGCCCCGGCGACGGTCTGGAAGTGCGGATTAAAAAAAACAAACAAACAGCGGTTAAAGCTAGCGTGTGTGTCCGGGAGAGGGCTACTCTCCTCGGACACATTACTCTGAAGCCCCGGCGACGGTCTGGAAGTAGGGTGACCATTTATGAGTTGTTGAAAAGGAGGACACCTCAGCCCGTGGGGGGGGGGGGGGGTGCGCGCCTCGGACCTACGGCTGAGGGGGAGGCGCGCGCCTCGGACCTACGGCCGACGGGGGGGGAGGCGCGCGTGATCACAACACACCTCGGACCTACGGCCGACGGGAGGGGGAAACCGGACAGTCCGGCTTTAGGCCGGACTGTCCGGTTTCCCCCTCCCGTCGGAGTCTGGAAGTGCGGATTAATAAATAAAATAATGTGAGCGCGGTACAGCGGACCCGAACCGGATGTGATGAGACTTGTTTCGCAGAATGCAGAAGTATGTTGCGCATAACCCCTATTAGACTACTAATTGAATAAATTACGTGGTATCGGATCGGTGCCTGGACTCCAGTAGTCGCCGATACCGATGCCAGCATTTTCGGCAGTATCGGAGCAATTTCCGATACTGGTATCGGAATCGGAACAACTCTAATGTATGTTTGTATTTCCGTTGATAATATGGACCCCCTCGAAAATGAGATGGCACATCTCAAGGGGCTGTCCTGTAAAATAAAGTCATAAATAAATGAATAAGTCAAGTAGCGGGCGGTAGTTGTGTCTGATGCACGTAACGATGATTAGCCTGTTATTTTGTCGTCTATCATGCCTTCTGTGTCCAGTGAACTTAAACAAAGCGATGTGCTGTTTATTCAAGCATGGACAAGGTTGAAGTCAATATACCTGTATCTTTAGGTTCACTTTATTTATTGATTGATTGATTGATTGGCTGGTCTCTCTTTCCTTTCAGTCTTCGGATATCAGGCGGAGGCTTTCCAGTGAGATGGTGGTGCTGGCGGCCACGATGCCGGCCCCGTTGCCGGCCCCCACCCCCGGAAGCGTCACCCCTTGCTCCAGCGACCCAGGCTTCACTGAGCAGCGCCTAGACACGCCCCCGTCCTCTCACACGGGGCCCTTTACCCCTGGTTCCTTGGCCTCTTCTCAGGGGGGCGGGACACCGTACTCCTCCCGCTCAGGAACTCCCTTCTCGCAGGACTCGGGCTATGCTGGTGGTGGCAGGTTGGTTTCTTGTGTTTGTTGCTCTTGTCTTTTGTCTTGAGTCGGCACGCTTCCACACTCCCCAAGGTCTGGTTGACGTCATAAGAATATAATAGGGGTGCATGATAATTACCGGGCCGATATCAGAAATTATTACGTCATTCCGATAAGTCCGATATCATGATGAATAGCCCCGATAACATTATAATATAGTATTATATATAATGTTGTCAGCGCGGCAGCGCCCCGCTCCCACTGGGACACCTGAATGGCCTGCAGTGAATGTTGCGTTCAAGTGATGTTGGCATAATCAGAAAAACTCTTTCTCCCTCATGTCGGAAAATAACTGGTTACTCGGTCATAATTTTGGTAGTTGTTGACTTGAATTGATATCCACAGTATTTCTACACATGTTACACATAAACAATAGAAACATGAACTTAAAAAGGCCGAAAGAACGACTAGCAAATGTGGGAACGGGGAATTTCCGTCACGCTGTGAATGCAGCACAGCGTGCTTACGTTTGAAAACAGACAACATGGAGTCGATTGTGTGGGACTTTTTCAAAGTCTCTGAAGAAGACGGGTCGCTTGTTATTTGTAACGACTGTTAAAAGTAGCACTAGCTTCAAAACGTCAAACCTGATAAGTCACCTGAAACATAGAAAGCATATGAGGACGCCCGGGCTGCTAAAGACGCTAGCAACTTAAAGCCAGCCGCAAAGAACCTACCGGGACTTACACACATCGGCGTATTTGCATCAGTTCAAGGGGCCTTTATTTTTTGTTGAGAGGCTTGCCAATAGTTTTTCATTGGAAAAAATAAATATCTCCATTTAAAGAGTCAAAAGTGTTTTTGGGTTTGTTCATAGTATTAATGTCGTGATCTTAAGTCATGATCATATATATATGTATATGTGTGTGTTTTATCGGTTATCGGTATCGGCCTTTAGGAGCTGAAAGTTATCTGTTATTGGTATCGGTTTAAAAAAAAAGTTATCGTGCATCCCTAGAATATAAGCTACTTTGTTACAGGTAGATGGCAGTGTTAATGTTGTTTTTCTTTATTGTTTTGTGATGGTTGGTGGTGCACTCAGCCACTGAACTACAGTGAGATCAATATAATGATAAGACTAATACACTATGAACTCTGGTACATACACTATGTACCATAAGAACCATCGATATCGGCATACAGCAAAACTCTCCACAGGTGTCGCATATCAATGAAACTGAAGTCCTATCTCACTCTGTCTTTCAGACATGCTGGCTACAACGCCGTAGCGCTGGGTAGCGGCTACCCTCCCCAGGACATGCTCCCCTCCTCCTCTTCCTCCTCCGCTGTCTCTTCGTCGGTGGGGGGGTACAAAGTGTCCCGCTACCCAGAGGAGCCCCAGGAACCCTCCGGCTACCACCGAGGTCGGCCCATGTACCCACCCAACGCCCCCCCCTACCGCCACAACGAGCCTCCGTGCTACCCCATGTATCCCAATGCGGGGCCCCCGGGGCCGCACACACCCCACCACCTGTCCATGCCCCCGCCCGCCGCCGCCCAGTACGACCAGCCCCCCCTGCCGCCCCCACCCTCTGATCGGGAGAGGGACAGAGATCGGGAGGTGGGGGGGAGGTACAGCGGTGGCTCCAGGCGCTCCTCCTTCCACCAGCAGGACACAAACTCCTCCTCATCCTCCTCATCCTCCTCCAAGCATCACTCGCATCACTCCCACCACTCTGAGCGTCGTGAGGAGCGCGGCTATCGGCGGGACAGCCTCGGCTCCCGCTCCGCGGACCAGGGCCACCAGAGGCACCGTAACCACCATCACCACCACTCGCACAATCATCACGGCAGCGCCGGGCGCCGGCGGAGCAGTCACGACAGGGAACGAGACCGGGACAGAGACGGGGAGTTCGGCAGCCAGCGATATAACTCCTCCGCTGCCTACCGCTCCTCGTCCAACAGCATGTCCCCGCCCCCCTCATCGTACTCCGCCTACTCGGCTGCCTCTAAGGAGCCCGGCCTGGCCGCTCCACAGGAGCCCCCCCCCTCCACCGCCTCCTCTCGGCTGGGGGGCGGTGCCCCAGAGAGGGGCTCTTTGCCTGGGGTGGGAGACAAAGACTACCACGCCCCCATGCCTACGCCCACCCCTCCCCCGGCGCCCCCACCGCTCCCCCCGGCCTCCGTCATAGCGGCGGCTGTAGCCGAGACCCTGGGCTCACTGGACTTTGGCCAGGACAGCCCGGTCAGGGAGGAGCAGTGGACCAAGCCCAAGCGACGCCCCAGCACCCCACCGGCGCCACCCAAGACGCCTCCGCCCGCCTCGCCGCCACACTCCTCCGTTGCCTCCTCCTCCACCTCTCCGTCCTCCACCTCCCTCCCTCACCAGGTGCAGCTGCCCTCCTCGTCGGCCGGCTCCCCACCTCCCCAGCGAGACTCCTCCTCCCCGGAGCCCGACTCCACCAATGAGAGCCTGCCGTTCGTTTACCACAGCAGCAGCCTGGACTCTCGCATCGAGATGCTCCTGAAGGAGCAGAAGGCCAAGTTCTCCTTCCTGGCCTCCGATGAGGAAGAGGAGGAGGACAGGAGAGAGGAGAGGCAGAAGGCGGCGGCGGCAGCGGCCGGCGGGAGCATGGGGGAGGCGGCCAGGGAGCACCAGGGGGTAGGAGGAGAGGGGGACGCAGAAGAGCAGCAGCGGACGAAGGGGGAGGGTTGCAGGGGGAGGAAGCAGGGCAAGGGGAGGAAGAGCCCGCCTGTCATAGCAGCCGCCACGCCCTCCTCCACATACTCCCCCCATGTCCCCACCTCGGACGACCCTCAGGCCGGTCTGCCCGGGGCCAGGGGGGCCCCACAGGAGGAGGCCCCCCAGCCCGCTGCTACAGAACCTCAGAGGACCGGGGCCCGCACGCCCCCTTACAACGGACAGGTAGGAGCCCCAGGATGACATACAGATATGTTCACATTGTGTCACAGATGGGGTTGCATTCCACCCCACGCAGAAACTTGCATCATGCGTTTCGGCAACCTCAGTATTGTTGTGTTAAAGGTGACGTAGGCAAGATTCAAGAGCTATTATTTAAGTTTATTTTGGTCAGCTATTAGTAATTGAAATGCACTGAGAATATCTGTTCTGGTTGACTGCGCCTGCCTCTGTATGAGACAATTTAGATTTTACTCTGCTCCCGGCTCACGTCTGCCCAATGAGGGCATCTCTTCCCTGATTGGTTTGGGTAATCCATCTTGCCCGTCAATCCCAGGTGTATGAAATACAACACTTCTGGTTGTTTAGTTTCAAAATATTGCTCTCTTCTGCTCTTTTCAGCTCACTCCCTTGACAAGTCTAGAATCTTACCTACAGCCATTTCCAAGTAGAAACTCCATCCATCTTGATGCAAATATCCTGGTTGGTGTCACAGGCAGGGAGACTCTGAATGGGACACACCACCAGTCTAGTCATGTGCGCAAACACACTCATTCACCGACTTACTGTAATCTCCATTCACACCTATGGGGTAATTGGCCTAACCAAGGCACCGTGGGCAGGTAGCCTTGCAGCTCTGCAGAGTTAGTCTCTGCACTCGCCCTCTTATCTCCTACCGCCCCTCGCAGGTTAAGGTGGAGAATAAGTGAGTGTAAGGCATAATATGTGGATGATTGAATTTACATTCATTGGCAACGAGTAGGGCAGAAAACATGGGAGTTGATTGGGATTGGATCACCTGAGGGCCTCTTATGGTGCATCTGAAACCAGGTTGAAAATACATTGAGTGTATTGTTGTGAGGAGAGGTTTCTACATTGAGAGTTCTAGTGCATAGAAATGTAATAAATGATCCACCTTATTGTTATTATTATTGTTGATTGATCACTAATGTACTGTCCTCTCGCTGTGCCGCAGTCGTCTCCTCACTCTTCGGGGGAAGACATGGAGATTTCCGACGAGGACGAAGCGGAGAGCACCATCACCACGGTAACTGCCCACCAGCCGCCCGCATCCTCGGCCTCGTCCCCATCGCAGTCGTCGCAGGCCGCCCAGCGAGTGGCCGACCCCTCCGCCTCCCCTCCCCCGCCCCTCTCCGACTCCACGCAGCACTTTGGTGCCTCCATGCACCCGCCCATCCCCTCCTACCCACCCCACATGCCTCCTCTCCCCGGCTACTCCATCCCGCCCCCCCACATGGAGCTGCACCAGGAGTACCCTCCCCCCATGCCCCACCACATGTACGACTACGCCAGCTCCCTGGAGCTGATGAGCCAGTACAGCGGCGGGCCGCCCATGTCCTTCCAGATGCAGACACAGATGCTCAGCCGCCTCCACCAGCTGCGCGTCTCCTCGTCCAGCGCACCGCCCGGCGACGAGGCCGCGCCCCCCCCCGGCGACTACCCTCCCCCCTCCTCCTACCACCTCCACGCCATGCCCTCGCATCACCCCTACATGGACCAGGAAGGAGCCAGCGGCGGCGGGGGAGGCACCGGCACGCACTACGACCAGGACCACCACTACATGCCCCCGCACATGGCCCCATACACCTACCCCGACCCCCACGCCTCGCCGCTGCCCCCACACCACGGCATCCCGCTGCCCCCGCACGCAGGCTGGCCCCCGCATGTCCTGCCCTCGCACTACCCGTCCTACCTGCCCCCGCCCGGCTACGGGACCATGCCCCCAGGGGAGGCTCCGGAGTACGGGGCGCCGGGGGAAGAGCCGCCCCCGCTGGCTGAGAGCCCCCACGAGGCCACGGTGCAGCTGGCCCTGGCCACGCTCCTCCAGGAGATGAAGAACATCATGCAGAGGGACCTGAACCGCAAGATGGTGGAGAACATCGCCTTCGCCACCTTCGACGAGTGGTGGGAGAGGAAGGAGACCAAAGCCAAGGTAACGCGGCACACGCATGTCTCATTGTTTAGCGTCGTGATTTAGCAGGTGACTTGTGCGTGTGAAGTCAAGAGGTTGGGTTGCTAACCAAAAGGCTGTATTTCCTGCTCAATATTAACAATATACAGCATGGATGGGTTGCTACAGCAATGGAACAAACAGCCTGAACTGAAGTGATGCCCAGCGATAACAGTGGAATAACAGTAATGTCAAATTGTATGGAGAATCATACATTTCTTGGTCTACCTCTACGACTGAAGCGATGTGTAAACCATTACATTAAAAAAAGAAGCAAAAAGCATGTAATTGCTGCAATCTAGTCCTAGGGGGCAGTGTTGATTAACGTGTGTGTGTGTGTGTGTGTGTGTGTGTGTGTGTGTGTGTGTGTGTGTGTGTGTGTGTGTGTGTGTGTGTGTGTGTGTGTGTGTGTGTGTGTGTGTGTGTGTGTGTGTGTGTGTGTGTGTGTGCGCGCGCGCAGCCGTTCCAGACGATGGTGCGAGGCGTGTCCGCCATGCGAGACGAGGAGAAGAAAGAGGAGAAGGCGAGCCGTCCCCGCGAGCCCCTCATGTCCCTGGTGGACTGGGCCAAGAGCGGGGGCGTGGAGGGCTTCTCCCTGCGGGGGGCACTGCGCCTGCCGTCCTTCAAGGTACACACTCACTCACTCATGGCTATATAATACTCATATGAGACTAGATTCCACCTAGGTTGGTTTTTGTTCATATTGCATATACAGGGTCCCTGTGAGGAGTCTTAAAGTATTATATTCACAAATGTCAAATATAAGGCCTCAAAGTGTATGTTGTATTTAATTTGCATAGGTCTTATTATAGGTCATCCATTTGAAGGTATTAAAAAGTTCTTAAAGTCTTACATTTAATGTTATGAAACGGATACCCTGATGAATGATGCGCTACTATATAATTTTCATCCATCTTTTGGTTGAACTTATGACTAAAGGTTACCGTGATGTGATACTGAATAACACACTTGTACATGTATTGTCCGTGTGATCCGTGTCTGCTCTCACAGGTCAAGAGGAAGGAGCCCCAGGAGCTTGATGAGGAGGTCATGAAGAGGCCACGACCTTCGACCCCGCCAGAAGAGGATGATGAAGGTGAGCCAAGCTCATCTGTCCCATTTTTCTTTAGTTTTTTTAATCTTCTATCAATCTTTAGACATGATAAATTATAATTGTATTTATTTTTATCTAAAGGATAAGTTCTCTATTTTGGACCCAAGGGCCTATCCACAAGTTGTTTAACATGGTTCTAGAGTGTAGACGCCATTATTTATACTCAGGCATTCACGACTGCCGCATTTTAGTAGTCAAGTAGTTGAATTATCGCAGGAGATTTATCATATATTTTTCATCCAATAACTGATCAATTCTCATCAAAGTCACGCCTCGACTCTACTCGCTTGGATTGGTTTTCCATTAGCAAAAGTTGTGGATAGTACCTGGTACTGTTTGGTATCACCTTGGTCGAGGTTCCAAGCGAGCTGAGCCAATACTAAAAGGTGACGTGGAAACACTGCTAATGGTTATTGGTTTTAGAAAAGAAGGGTTATAATAATTAACGCATTTAGCAGCTATTTAAATGTTTAAATGAGACCAAAAGATACCAAAAATGTCTACCTACTCATAATAATGGGTTGGTAATTAATAAACATGAATGGAACAGGTAACGATGTTTTTTCCTTTAATGGCAATCCGTCACTCACTATAGCACCTATGTGATTTCATTTCGGGTGAATAGCGCTAGTCCTGCTGTGCAATTTCATAAAAACTTTGCACAATGTTCAAACCAATCCGAAAGCCACTGACGCAGTCCACGCAGCAATCCCACGTGTTAATGTAGTTTTGCTTTATGCTTTATTAAAATGACACATTTGTTTTAATGAATTGAACTACTTCAGAAATTAAAAGTAAAAAACAATCGGTTGATTTGGAAGACAATCAGTTGATTTTTGTACGTTTCTCAGTTCTCACGTGTGTGTGTGTGTGTGTGTGGCCCCAGGTGCGGAGGGCAGGCGCTCTGACAGGGAGCGCCACGGCCCTGAGCGCGGCAGCAGCAAGAGCAGGAAGAGGAAGCCACGGAACCGCAAGCCCTGGGAGCTGGACAGCGAGGGGGAGGAGACCTCCGACGGATCGTCCTCTGAAAAGGTGAGCGAGCCGGGTCCTCTTGGGTGTCCGTGACCAGGAGCCACGACACGTATTGGACTATATTAACATGGATGTTTTTATCGCAAGGCGCTAATTATAACGTGCTTTGAGTGGCCACGGGTTAGAAAAGTGACAAAAAATACAGTCCATGTTTTACCATGTCTTTTTTCTGGGAATACTTAATTTATTTGTGATTAAATGACTTTTGAGCTGTTTGTGAATGTTGGCCTGTGTGTGTGTGTGTGTGTGTGTGTGTGTGTGTGTGTGTGTGTGTGTGTGTGTGTGTGTGTGTGTGTGTGTGTGTGTGTGTGTGTGTGTGTGTGTGTGTGTGTGTGTGTGTGTGTGTGTGTGTGTGCGTGAGTTAGTGTGTGTGTGTGCTTCTCCATGCTGTCTGTCTACAGTCTTCTAACCAATCTCTTGATGTTATTCTTGGTCCTGTAGGAGGAGGAGAGTGGAAAGGAGAGTGAAGGTAAATGCATCCCAGTATTTTGGTGGAATTCTTATTTTGTAAATATACACCATTTTATCCTCATTGAAGGAGTTCCTTTTTAAATAATGACATTCAGTAAATGATTACCATACGCCATGCCCAATTTCCCTGGTCATTTTTTGGTTTAGACGATGCACTCAGTGCCGACAGCGATGATGAGAGTCTGTCTTCGTCGTCGGGGGGCTCCTCCTCGTCCACCTCCTCCTCCACCTCCTCCTCCGAAGACGAGGACGAGGAGGAGGAGGGGGAGCGGGCGGACAGCGAGGTTCCCGACAGCATGGACGATGCCACCATGGACGGCATGCCTGTGGACCACCACAAAGAGGCAGACGGCAGGTGTGTTGACTGAGGCGCTCCAACTGAAATGACATTTGAAACACTTCCTAGGGATGCACCGATCAGGTTTTTTTAGGCAGTGAAATATAGACTAGATTTGTCCAGTTTTTTTGACACATTTCTTTAAAACTGGGGCAGCCAGGTTTTTTAAACCCAAGTGCTGCCCCACAGATTCTATATGAAACCTATCACTTTATTATGGAAGGTAATTAAGATAATTTCATATTAAGATAATACATCATTTTTTAAATTATTATACTCATTTAGCTTAGGCTTTTCATATTATTTTTATTGGCATTCTAGGAACAAAATGTACATAAATAGAATATAAAGAGATGTATTAACTGTTTAATGAACAAACTTGATCTGGCGATGGACAGGCAAATATTTTTTACTTTTTGTCACCTGTGATGTGGCGTAGGCCTATTACCCAAGTATACAACCGCGTTGCGCATAAGCTATCACTTTAAAGGCTGCAGGTTTCATGTGTTGATTTTAAGTAGTAAATGAAGTTGGAAATAGCCTATGGTGACATTTCTAATTCCAGCCCATGCAACTGTTAATCAAGGGTAGCATATACTTTTCATTTTATTATGATTGGGATTTATTTAATTTTTCACACACGGAAAAAGGTTGATGAATAAAAACGACAATGTGAAACTTGTCCCATGAGGTTATAGATACTTCAATAGTTAGAACAAACATGGGGATGTGTGAATAATGACAAGTGTAGGTTTTTTGCGCAAACCTATTAAATGTTAAATGCAGGATAAACATTAATTGTCTCGACTGAATGTAATGACCCCATGTGTTGTGGTCAATAGTTTTTGAGTCACGTGATCGGCTCCTGCAATCAGCAAATTTCAAGTTCATCAGCCGATCCCTGATCACGTGTCCAGGGCATATATCAGCAAATAATGATTGGTGGCCGATCAATCGGTGCATCACTA
Organism: Merluccius polli; assembly: GCA_030340625.1. Taxonomy (NCBI): domain Eukaryota; kingdom Metazoa; phylum Chordata; class Actinopteri; order Gadiformes; family Merlucciidae; genus Merluccius; species Merluccius polli. The sequence goes on from JAOPHQ010000619.1 coordinate 122,946, forward strand.
ACACTATTATCATCGGCATCATCATTATTATCTGACAAGTTTGATCTGATACAATTTTGTTGATTTCTGTTGTTTGTTTGTTTTTCAGGGAAATTTCCACAGCCACTGTTTCAAAAGCAGGCGACAGACCAGGTGGGTAGGATGTGAATCATAATCCTACAATAGGATGTTTGTTTTAGCAAGACCCGTCCACTATCAAAATCTAATTCTCACCCACTTTTGGGGGACACTTTTTTTAAATATAGGGGCGAGCTATATTGCTGTTCCGGCATTTTCTATATCCACTCACTGCAATCAGATTTGGGGGGGGGGGGTTAGCACCAATGTTTGATTGGCATTACCCAAAACGACCAGTAACGGGTAACTCATGCAATAGCATGCATTTCACCCATAGAGGGTAATTTGAGTCAATATTAACATCTTTCCCTACTTAAAATGCTGTGCATATGAGGCTAACTTTTTGAACCAGGATCAATCCTATGGAACCCAATACATCACTTTTAATCTAAGATAAGTTGTTTTAGGTTGATTTTGTCATTTAAAAAAATCATCTCTCACAGGCGAATTGACACATTTTCCATGCGTTTTTATCCCAGCAGCAGTCAGGGAGCCGAAACCCAGCGTGCCCGCCAAGCGCCCCCCCTCGCCGCCCTACCCGCGGCCCTCGTCTCCCGTGGTGCTGGTGCCCCCCCTCAAGAAGCGCAGGAAGACCGTCTCCTTCTCCACCGAGGAGGCCGACAGCAAAACGCTGCCGCCGGCGACCGCGCTGTCCCACTCGCCCCAGCAGGTGGCCGGGGACTCGCCCCTGCTGTCCCCCACCCGACCCCCGGACTCCCCGCTCGCCACCACTGCCGCCTCCCCCCACGCCACCCCGGGCATCCAGCTGCTACCGTTTGCCTCCAAGCCTGGGGAGGGGAACGCACTCACCGTGCCCCCTCACGGCCGCACCGCCGCCAGCCCTGAAGACAAGAAGACCCCCCCTCCCCTGGGCTCGCCGCAAAGTGCCCCCGGCAAGCTGCCCTGGAAACGGGGCAAGGAGTCCCCCAAGTCCCCCGCTGCTGCCCCAACGGCTGCTGCTCCGGTCATGGTGTGTCTCACCGTGCAGAACCTCCCACAGGACCACGCCTCCATGTGCAGGATGGCCTTCGAAGAGGCCCCGCCCCCTCCTACCCCTACCAAGCGAGGCAGAGGGAGGTCCCTGGCGGCCCCGCCCCTCCCCCACCACCAGGAGGACGAGAGCCAGCTGAAGCTCCGGGAGCAGCTGGGGGTCTCCAGCCTGCTGCAGCTGGCCTCGGCGCCTCCCGGGGCCCACCTCTCGGTGCTGGCCGACGCGGCTCTGAAGATGGACCCCGAGGCCGGGGACTCGGAGGAGACGGAGACGTCGGACGAGGCGGAGGAGCAGCGCATGGACGAAGAGCTCTTCCTCTCCCCGGAGCCCCTGACGCTGGTCATGTTCCCAGAGGGAGTGGTGGTCCTCACAGAGCACAACTACTCCAAGCCCCCTGTACTGCTGGCCCCTGTCCCCAGGAGGAGCTCCCTCAAGCAGGACCCCTCCCTCCTGCTCCCCACGGAGCTGGCCAGCATCTCCGGGGTGCTGGAGGCTCCGGAGGAGGTGATTGGCGAGGCGCCGGCGCCCAGAGGAGACGGTGGCGAGGATGAGCTGTCGGCGGCCGCCACCACCCCGCTGTACGAGGCCAGAGACGCTGTTGCCAAGACGACCACGCTGACCCCGCCCTCAAAGAGGAAAGGAGCGTCCCCCAAGGGTTTGGAGGTGGACAAGGACAAGAGCAAGAAGAGGAGAAGGAAAGAAAAGCAGCAGCGTCAGCCCCCCAAGAAGCAAAAGGAGCGGCCTGGCAAGAAGCAGAGGAAGGGGAAGCTAGCAGTACATGGCGGGGCTGTGTCGGTAAATGTCTTTGAGCCTCCTGTTCTTAAAGTGGTTTCCCGTACGTCTCGTCTTGTCAGAATTATGACTCGTAAACATCCACCTGTTGGCATAGATTGGGAAGGATGCATATTTTTAAGCATTTCCGTCTCCAATCACCAAACCATGTTAATGATTGGTTGAGTATTTTGTAAGTGTTTGTGCACCTACAAAGTGAGAGTGTTTGCCTCACTGCAAATTGATTAACACAACACAAGCGAATGAGAGATGTGATGACCAGCATTACTTTGCTCAGATTACCTATTTCCCTTTTGACTACAAGCTGAAATGTTGAAATTTCAACCCTCTTTTGTGAGAAGAGTGATTTAATCTAAATGACAAGCTAGCTTTGAGGGACTTTTTTGTTTCACCACTTGAGAAAAATGAATGACGAAAAAACGCTATCATAAAGTCAGATCATGTTTAATGTGTTTGAACCAATGCTAAATGTTTTCATAGTGGCACAGGATCACCAAGCTAATTGCGCTAGTGAACTAATGCTAACCCTGTTGGTGACCGGTTCTCCAGGACTCGGAGGAGGACGTGGACGTAGAGGAGCTGGAATCCGGCGAGCTGTCCAGCTCTTCCACCGAGGACGAGGAGCTGGAGGATGTGAGGAAGAGCGAGCGCCTCTTCCTGCAGGAGGCGGGCGTCACCACCTCCCAGCGCTGGCCCAAGTCCACACCATCACCAGTGGCGGCGGTAGCAGCGCTGCCCCCCGTCAGCTTCGACACGCGCAGCGAGTACGAGCAGATGACCATCCTGTACGACATCTGGAACTCCGGCCTGGACACGGAGGACCTGCTGCTGCTGAAGACCACGTACGAGAAGCTGCTGCAGGAGGACCACCGCACCGACTGGCTCAACGACACCCACTGGGTCAGCCACACGAATATCCTTTCAGAGCAAGGGTTTTGTTCATCAATTAGCAACGTATAGCACCAGGTCATTCCGGACAGGGAAATTCTTGCGGCAAGGCAAGGGTGGTCTTCGTAATTAATATAAAATTCAATTCAAGTAATCTCAGGGCACTTCAAATGGAGCAGGTCTAGACCGAACTCCTTATAACATTTACATAGACCCAACAGAACCACCATGAACAAGCGCTTGGCGACGGGGGGAAGGAAAAACTGCCTGTTAAAAGGCAGAAACCTCGGACAGACCCTTCGGCTCTAAAGTGTAAAACTGGAATAAATAAAAGGGAGATATAAAAAAGTATGAGCATAAAATATACAGTAAAGTGACGACAAGAGTGCATCACAGTTTAATCAGCACTTAAACAGCACCTCCATGGTACAATGGTAACAGATAATGAATACTAGCCTAGTATGCATAGTAGTATTCATAGAGTAGAAAGATTCTGATCACCCCCCTGTATGTTCAGTGTTGATTTTATTTTTTGTAAAAAGTAAGCCAGAAATGTCAATTTTATCTTTGGAAGCAAATGAATGGTACCGTCCTACAGAGGGCACTGTAGTGTATTCGCAAATGGTTCTGTTTTTTTTAAGCCACATTCATTTAAAAAACAATGACGGACACGCAGGACCCGTGGAACCAGAACCGCCATACAGAATACAAAACAAATAAGAATATAAAATATAAAATCGCACCAAAAAAAGTTGGTTGCAATATTTACAGAATCGCAGTACATATTGTATCGGCAAAATCGTTGATGCGATATCGTATCATGAGGTCCCTGCCAATTCCTGTCCCTACTGCATGGCATCTGCTCTCCATACACACCACCACACGGACAGTGTGGTTTTCTTTTCCCCACTTTATTATTGCTGGTGTCCTTGACCGCACGCCTGCACCCACCAACCTGCCAAACCCGCGGCGCAAGAAGAAGAGCGCCGAGCGCTTGTTGAGGGAGCATGTGACGGGCTGCGCCAGGAGCGAGGGCTACTACGCCATCAGCCGCAAGGAGAAGGACGCCTATCTGGACTTGGACCTGCCCGAGCAGGTCCTCCTGGAGATGGAGAACCTGGACAGCATGGTGAGCAGGGGAGGTTGGGGGAGGGGGGTTGGAGAAGGAGCGTCTGTGTGTGTGTTGTCCGTTCTAATATGCGTCATCTGGTGTGTGACCCCGCTTTCCATCCTCCACACAACACTCTGGTGATATTGTAGTTTTGAAAGCGTTGTTATTCATTAGCACTATATTAACCGTTTCCTTTCCGGCAGGCTACGAACCGGCTGTTGTCGGAGAGGCGCTCGGAGCAGCGGCGCCTCCTGACGGTCATAGGAACCCCCGCTGTCATGGACTCTGACCTGCTGAAGCTCAACCAGCTCAAGGTAGGACCAATACCCTGTCGGCGGGATGCTAGCGGTTGACGTGTGACGCACTGGAAACCACAAGAGATTGTGTGAAATATGTGTGTGGTGTGAAATACTATGTTTACAGTACAAATATAGCTGGAGTAAATATTGACAATGGTACACTCTACAATTAACCCTCGCGAAGCCAGCCCACATCTTGCGGGCTCACCTCGTCTTTTGCTTGAGATATTGGAACCAGCCCAACACGCGCAGTATGGATGCTTAAACAGAATAAGTCTCCTTAACATTGTCTTCATGTACTGGTGCCTGTAACTCTGAACACTCTTTATCAGTCATATGCAGCACTATTGTTGCCTTCACAATTTCAGCAAGTAATTTGGAGTTACAATTACAAAACGTTGTCTGCAAACTCTCTTCCTGAATGTTATGCATGCAACGTGTTACTTCCTGTGTGGCAGGATAGAGAAAGAAATGTATACATATATACACACACATTGTTTTATATATTTATATTGGCAAATATTTACACTGGCAAAAATATGCTATATATATATATATATATTAGTGGTGGGCCGTTATCGGCGATAACACAAGACTCTTATCGGGCGATGAAAAGAAATATCGCCGTTAATCTATTCTCAAAGTTGGTTTGGGAGCTGGGTCTATACCGGATTTCCACCGGGGACGTAAGCGCCGCTGCGCCGTGGAACGGCTGCGTCCTCTGCCCGGTTACGCGCTGCGAGGTGGCTGGATTCGCGGGATCACGCGAGAACTACAAGACCACGCGTCTTGTATTGCGTCTATGTATTTAGTGTTGTTTATTGTTATGTCCTAATGTGTTGTGCTGTAGCCTATAGACAAAGTCAGTTATAAACGACAACGATTTGTGGCCGTGTTCGTTCGGGAGGGTGTTTTTATTTTGAAAATTGACCGGATGCTCCATGGCTTTTACTATTTCACTTCCTGCCTGGTCAATCTGCTCTGTTGAAATTGACGCGGTTCAGCAATGGCTCGCGTCACAAAATGATAGCGCTTTCTCAAGCAGTTTGTGATGCATTTTGGAAACAGGAGATGAGCCCCTAGTCTAATGTGCCACCTGGCTTGAGAAACCCGTTCTCAAAGACTTACTTTTAGTCATTATTTAGGTAGCACACACATATTATGAATGCCTTCGGCAGAATTCAAATGAGCCCTTTTAATCTAGATTATATATATATATATATATATATATATATATATATATATATATGAAGAGTTTAGATGCAAAAGCCTCTAAATCCGTTTGACCACTTTTCTTATAAATGACCATTTTTTATCAGGCTTCTATGTTCAAGTTCAGTCATTTTATTTTAATGGAAATGATAAGGTTATTAGTTAATGAATAAAACATTTTTTTTTCAAAAATGTCACTTTAGTCTTTTTATGTGTTTTTACCAAATACATTTTTTTTTTGCGTCAAAAACCGCTAAATCCACCGGTACTTTTTTGGCAAAAACCTCTAAATCCACATATTTGGACAAGACATAGTCAAAAGTAGTAAAATCACTTATATATATTATATATTTATATTATTATTATATTATATGTAAATGATGGAATAACAATAAATTATATAAAAAAATAAAACATGAAAAAAAAAAGTTAAAAGTGGTCAAGTAAGTTAATTTCTTATGTTTGGGCATCAGATTCAACTATAAAAAAGCTCATTACATTAATTAAAAAAGCTTATTACGTTCAAAAACATTTGGCATATAATCAAGTAGGCCTATGTATATAAGAGAAAAGACGTAAATCTGATTTTTTTTTTAAAGAGACCTCAACGAACTGACAATACTCCCCATGCTTGAAAGGAGAGGCGCAAACACACACCAAATGTGAGGTGCAGCAACTGAGAGAGAAGATCAGTACAAGGAGAGAGGTGCCGCACACTCCGAGTTGAGAACAACGTCGGTAGTTTATTACGGTGATAATGTTTCGGCCGTCTGGCCTTCCTCAGATCGCGCATCTATGCATCCGCATAGATCGCGCATCTATGCATCCGCATAGATCGCGCATCTATGCGATCTGAGGAAGGATATATCTATAATCTATAATAAAGATAAAGCATATAAATAAATAATAAAGAATAATATAATAAAGAGTCTATCTATATGATCTATAATCTATCTTAGAAGCGATCTAAGCCGGCTCCTCAGCGCGCCGCCATGTTGAAACTGGGTGAAGTCACATGATTCCGTGTTGCGTTGTGATTGGTTCTCGGAACGTAGCGGCTTTTGCTGACAAAGGGAAGTGGCGTTTAGAGGTTTATGCCTACAAATCGAGATTTCAGACCAGGAAAAGAGTGGTATTTTGCGGGTTTTGACGCGAAATGATTTGATTACCATATACTACGTGCGGAGAGCAGTCACTCAATATATTTATCTCATTTTTGACGGAGGTGGCGTTTAGAGGCTTTTGCATCTGAACTCTTCATATATTTATTTATTTATTTATTTTTTATTGCACATTTATTCTCATCAGTGAACGGTTAATGACCGGTTAATGAGTGTCGGTTATCAAAGCGGTTATCGAAAAATGTCAGAATTAGCACCCCTCCATGGAGAAATACATATACAATAATGATTTCCGATTAGAAATGTTTTCTAATCAATGTTGACACTGCCAGTGAGCGCTCGATTTCTCGAGTACACGATCGCACCACGAATATATATATATATATATATATATATATATATATATATATATATATAGCTCAACAATCGGGCAACTAAAGGCACCGGTAGCACCCCCCGATCAACAAAACCCCCCCCCCCCCCCGGCTCAACAATCGTGCAGACCCACTTTTAGTCATTATTTAGGTAATATAAGCCATTATTTAGGTAGAAAACACATATTACGGACACCTTCGACATCATTCAAAGGAGCCACTTTAATCTAGATTAACCTAGATTAATTTCAAGATTACCATTAGATTAATCTAGATTAAATATTTTAATCTATGCCCATCTCTAATATATATATATAGGGATGTCCGATATTGGCTTTTTTACCGATAACCGATATTGTTCAACTCTTAATTTCCGATACCGATATCAACCGATACCGATATATGCGGAAACTTTGAAATAATTCCAAACTTTGAAATAATTCAAAACCACCGACATAACTACAGCTACAGCTAGCGTCCCACTACACGGCCGCACATGCCCAGGCTTGTTATTGAGACCGCGCGGTGCGTTTGATGATGTCATCAAACCACGTCCTCACTTGAAACATAACAGATGTCTGAAATTATTTCAAATAAAGTGTTTATTTATTTCACACTGTCTTTGCACTAACAGAAAGTGGTCGCTTGCATTCGACTCAGGACAATTAGAGCTTTCCAACAAGGTATAACATGCCATAGGCCACTTTAGTCATTTTGAGCTTTTTTAAAAACCGATACCGATATTTTCCGATATTGATTTTTTATGCCAATATCGGCCGATAATATCGGTGGGCCGATAATATCGGACATCCCTAATATACACAGATATATACAGCTGCATTGCACCACGGTGACTACACCTGCAGCTCCGATAGGCTCCAGAATACCAGCGCTAGCACCAGCCGGTTATGTCACCCATTGATTAATTGATTGATTGCACTTTAATAATCCCCAGGGGGAAATTCTTTGCTACCAAGCCACCACACACAACAACATACATCAACAAGACAGTTGATACTGAAGACAGGGCACAGTACAACACACACTACAACAAAAATAAGTTTGCACCAGACATAGGCACTGACAGGACACAATAATCACAGACATAGGCACTGACAGGACACAACAATCACAGCAATACCACCAGCATAAGTCATAACAAACCAACAGCAAAAGTCACAACAACAGCATAAGTCATTACGTGTGTGTGTGTGTGAAGAATGCTCCTCCAGACTCATCATGTGACCTAGTGACTCATGTTCCTCCTGCAGTTCCGAAAGAAGAAGCTGCGATTCGGCAGGAGTCGGATCCACGAGTGGGGTCTGTTTGCCATGGAGGCCATCGCTGCCGATGAGATGGTCATCGAGTATGTGGGTCAGAACATCCGACAGGTATTGGTCCAGTGATCTTTATTACATCTTTTGAGGTGTTTTCATATCAATAAAGGCTACGGGCTGGTGTCAGGGTCACACGTTTCAAATCCTAATGCATAACGTGTGTCTGTGTGCTTTTTTAAGATGGTGGCTGACAACCGGGAGAAGCGCTACGCCCAGCAGGGCATCGGCAGCAGCTACCTGTTCCGAGTGGACCACGACACCATCATAGATGCCACCAAGTGTGGTAACCTGGCCCGCTTCATCAACCACTGCTGCACTGTGAGTCAGCCACCTCAAACTCCTAGAGCACAACACTCACCACTGATGCATGCAGATTAGAGCCCGACCGATATATCGGCGGGCCGATTATATCGGCGGGCCGATATTATCGGCCGATATTAGGCATTTTCCAAACTATCGGTATCGGCATTTATAATGGCCGATAAATGAATATTTTAAAAAACGGACGAAACCCCCTTCAGCCTTGTTATAATGCCACAAACCCTACAACCAGCTGATCCAGCCGGAGTCGGGCAGAGCGAACGAGTTATCCACGACCGCGAGCGACACGAGCAGCAAAAGCGGCCGGCAGTCCTTCATTTTCAATGAGCGCTGCTGACGAGGAGCGGCCGGCGCCGCGGCGGCAGCGTCCAGCGCGGCGTGGAGAGTTGAAATTAATTAAACTTTATGCAAATGAGCGGCGTCAGTGCGAAGCAGCAACCCGCTACACTTCACGCCACTGTTCTATTTCACAGCGTTGCCGCGCATCAAGTGCCGCCGAAAAGGCGCTTTTTTCTTTTCTTTAGTTTTCCTTCTGCTCCGGAGACGACGATATTCCTATGGGTGCTACGGGCAGCACTTGTGTCATAGACGCGCCGTGGCGGCAGTGTGTTTTGTACTTTATAATGCTTTATCTCCATTTCTGTTATTTTGATTACTAAATAATAAACAGAGGAAACGTGTAAATTGTTATTTGAACATGCTTGTCACGCCGGCCTGCCGAATAGCTCTACTACAAACTTGATATTGCAATGGGCGGAACCGAACATGTCTGCAGTGCTGCTTGAAGCCCCGCCCCCCTGGCGACGGCAGCCAGTGGCCAGCGGCCACAGCGCCCCCTGCTGCTCATGTCGCTTGCGGTGTGACCCATCAGTGAAGTGTGTTCACTGCATTATCCTATTATTTTAGCGAGGACTCATAAATAACTACATATAACTAATGTTAGGGAAATCTGTTTGTTTTGTTACGTGTTTCTGGAATTTCTTTTTTAAATATATATATCGGCCGATATATCGGAATATCGGATTTTTAAATCATCAAATATTTGTATCAGTATCGGCCTTAAAAATCCCATATCGGTCGGGCTCTAATGCAGATTTGTTTACAGGTGCTTAGACTTGTGAAACCTGTGGTCACTTGTTGCTTCCTGTGTTGTTTGAACGCATCTGAGCTGTCACGAAACCGACCTAAACTGCAAGTAGGCCTTGCTTGATATTAGAGGGCAGAATATTACTGCATTTAATTCATGCTTAACTAGACTCTTTGCAGTTGAATCTTCAATACTACACACAATTGTGAGATGGTTCTCATTTTGAAAGTAGTCCAATATATTGGAAAGTAGTCCAACATGTTTTAAATATACAACAATAAAGCAAAAATGTTATAAGCATAGTGAGCATAACCAAACGCCCAAGTTATTCCTCAAGGGGAATCTCCACCCAGCTCTCTGGGGAAACACTGCTTACAGCTCTTACTGAGATGTCAGGGGCAAAGGAATTTCTAAACGGATAATCTGCAACCAAAACAAAGCCACAACATTTTTAAACAGTATTACCTAATCCACAGGGTCATTGTGAATCAACGTTTCACAGATCCACAGTTTGAGCCACCATTTGTAATTGGAACAGCCAGTATTCGTCTGGCCCTCTCTATTTATGTAGGCTGCTGTGTGGTTTGAAAAAGGCTTTTGCAGTGTTTGGTTTTCTGTTGACATCTTCATCCCAAGACTGCCCGTATACGGGCAGAAAATCAAAGACTTCGTAAGGCATTTAAACATGTGAGAAGGTAGTCATGTCATGCACCTCTAGAACCATAAGATTCATAACGTTTAGTCTATTATAACCATTTTTAGCTAACTGAAACACAATTCCAACCCCAAACAAAAGAATGAGCAAGTAACAACAATAGTTATGCACATGCACAGCAATAGTGATCTTCTTCCCGACATGTTATCTACAGAAACTATACATCATCTAAAAGCTGAGACTCTGCTGATTCCAACAGTCCAAAAATAGGAAATAGGTCCACTGCCTTCAATCAGAACACACATTTTTTTATCGCCATCTGGTGGCCGTATAGTGAAATTGCGATGGCAAATGTTAAAATTGAACGAGATATTCACCTGTCTGTGTGTCATCATGTTTGTATTGTCATTTTTGCAATGGTTTGCATTGGATTTATTTTTATTTGGAAACTCTGCCTAAACCTATCTACTAAAACCTCTATCTTTGCTCTACTTCACTTTATTGGCATCTGACCCAGTCTCTCACCAGATGGCATGCTATGGCCCTATAGTGCTATAGGGCTACCAACTGATAGTACACTAGGGGTTATTCACACTACAACATGAAATTTATTTCAGGCGGAAATGAAATCTTCCATTTATTCTGTGTTCTAGCTTTAGTCACTCTGATCCAGTAGCACCCACATTGATTATTTCACTTTAACAACAACCTCACAGTTGTTTCTTTTGGTAAGATAACTTAAAAGCCCACATTCTCACAGATAACATTTAGCTCTTTAATGTCTACAGCACCTTTTTAACTATAGGAAACCCGTTGTACTGGCATGGGACATGCTAGGAGTACAGGCTATGTTAATGTTGTTGACATATACAGCCTTCGGCCATCACCGATGTTAATAATCGCTTGCTTGCTCTTGTTTCCCATCCTAGCCCAACTGCTACGCCAAGGTAATCACTATCGAGTCCCAGAAAAAGATTGTGATCTACTCCAAGCAGGCCATCGCTGTCAACGAGGAGATCACCTACGACTACAAGTTCCCCCTGGAGGACAACAAGATCCCCTGCCTGTGTGGGACCGAGAACTGCCGCGGGACGCTCAACTAGCCCCCTGCCCCCCTCCTCCTCCACCTCCTCCAAAGTCTCACCTTCCGTCCCGGGTTCCTGTACCACCCAAGGGAAGTAATGCTGGCCAAGCTACCCCAACCACCAGCCCTCCCAACAGCCAATGAATCTCCCAACCCCCCCCCCCCCCCCCCCCCCCCCCAACCAACCCCGATGGCTCACACAGCTGTATCCAGGAAACAGAGATGCACACACTTGCACTTTTAACACACGCAGACACATACACACACACACACACGCTTGCGTGCTCTCTCAGTTGCCCTGGCAGTTTCCGACGTTGAGTGATTCGGTGTGATTGAGGCTCAGAGCCTGCATCCGTCCCCCGCCCCCTGTTAGCACATGTTGATGTCAGACTAACCTGCAGTCACTCCATTGTGCAGTGTGCCATGCAGTCCTGCGTGAGCTCTTTTATTTCTCTCTTCCGTTCTCTCTTCCCCAAACCAACCTTTGCCCAGAACAGCTGCAGTGATGACGACACCGGTGAACACTGACGTGTGTGTGTGTGTGTGTGTGTGTGTGTGTGTGTGTGTGTGTGTGTGTGTGTGTGTGTGTGTGTGTGTGTGTGTGTGTGTGTGTGTGTGTGTGTGTGTGTGTGTTCACTTACTACATACACACATACATACACACTGACATCCGCGCACAGGATTAAGCGCAAGAAATTCAGGGTTTTAAAAAAAGAGGCCCACATTTGAGGCTGCAGTTTAAGCATAACAGCCTCTGTTAAATTAGGTCTTCAGTTATGCAAGATTTTCCAACTATGAAGATTAATTTGTTTTTTTCTTTACCTTTGGTTCATTTAATAGTGTTCAACATGACTATTCTCATTGTTCTTGTTAGCATTGAGTTCTGTTAGCTGTAAGTGTCTTACAGTCAAGGCCCGGCCACGGTCGCCACAGGGATCGAACCGTTACCAACCGTAACGCCTGTCCATCTCCCACCCCCTGCCCCCCCAAACCCAACCCCCCCCCCCCCCCGCTGTGTCCCTCACTCTGGCAGAGAGTAACTATTTTATACATTTTAGTTTTATTGTTGCAAATGTTACAAAACAATGAGAATAATAGCGATAACGATACACGAGAAGGTGATGCATTTCATGACCGCTTGGTATTGGTTTAGTGTGTTCGCCAGGTTGATGCTATGTCACTGAGTTTTAGTGTCTAACCAGTTCTGCAAGGTGTTATTTTCTTTGTGACGACCAAGGTAGCCCCCCCGTATGTCTGTCTGAAATGTTAACGCTCACCCACCAACCCAGCCCATAAATTGGTCAGTCTGATCCTTTATTCATACAGCTGTTTAATTTACCCGCTATTCCGACCAAACTCCACAAGATGTTTCTTTTATCTTTGCTCACTGAGATGTGAATGTTTTGTTCTGTTTTAATCGAGGGCACATGTATTATTAGGCCTCTGAAATGACCCCCCCTGCAGACTGATCATACAATGAATAATAGTGCTTTCAGTTATCTGGAAGTGTAGGTTGTCTGTCCTCTGGAGATAAATGAGACGTCATTCAGCTTTAGATAACGAGGAGATACACAAAGGGGTTCATGGTTTTTCTTGTTCTTAGCTTCTCTATTCTTGTAAATGGCCGTCCTTGGTCTTCTTGTTCTTTTCTTGTTTTTTTGTTTGTATCTTATCTTTACTTTCAACAGATTGTTGGTTTGCCTCACAGGCAGGACAAATAGAAATGTTTGTCTTTTTGCAACGGCAGCCTTTCAGTACAAACCCACTGTCTTTACTCAAGGTTAAAAGAAGATTTTCAAAGAAACAAGTGTAAATATTGTAGATGTGTCTCAATTCCAACCTGTAAATAAATTGTTTCTCTTCCTCTCGACTCCAGGAGGAAAGATGTACATACCTTCCATTCAGTTATTTTCTATCGTTTCCTTTTAATTGGATGATTATTATTTTTAATATTATTTGCAATATTTCTCTTGTATTAATGCGTTGGACTCTTTATTAATGGTGCATTAAAATATTTTTTAAATAAATGACACCGCCCACGTTGAGTTTTTGGAAAGGTTTTGGCATTTTGGCTGCAAAGAACACTTAACGTTTACTATACATTTTATTTGGCGGACACTTTTATTCAAAGTGATTTGAGTTTGTGAGTTAATTCAGATACATGTCATTAGTTTTGTATTGTGTGGCCTAACAGAACTGGGGAACTTAGGTATTCTTGTTGAATCTGAGTTCTGGATTTCACAATAGGAACAACAGAAGTATGCAAAGAGTAGAAAGATTATGATCTCCCTGTAGGTTCAGTATTTTTTTTTAATGTAAGCCAGAAACATTTATCTTTAACCCCATTGCAATATTTACAGAATCGCAATAGGCCTACATAAAGTATCGGCACTCAAAAATCATTCGATTCCTACCATATGTGTAGCCATATGTGTCATGTTGACATTGTGAAATGAGGCCAAGAGCAATTGCTATCTGATTTTGTCACCTTGTGACCTTGACTATCTCAAGGACAATCTCAAAGCTGTTTGGCTGATCACATGAATGTGAGACACTGGTGAATATAGGAGGAAGCGGCGGGGCTGCGGTGTCTTGTGCGACTAAATTTACCACCTCTATAAATATTTGAAATGTGTAGCCAGCCAAAGTCATGCTGAAACCCAGCTATCTGTAGGACTTTGACATGACTCAACAGACTTCTGCTAGAGGAGAGTTCAGAGCGGCCACATTAGGTAATTATTAAGTCAGAGACATAGGGTTCTCCCCAGGATTAATTTCAATGTAAGGCAAAATATATCAAAAAGCTCTACCTACTTATACTTGTATAAGTAGGCCTACTTATAACTGGTAAAACCTCCACAATAACTGAACAGATTACAGACAGCTTAGCATCCATGTTCAGCTGACATGGACTACATGTGACATGCAAATCAGACACAATAGTCATGCGTGGATGCGTGAGCGATGGATTCAAGAGACTTGAATTTCCTGAGAACCGCACCGCCAACGGGCTCAGGCCAATGGGGGAGCCAGGATGCAGGAAACCGGAAACAGGAAATTTAATCAGAAGAGTAAGCGTCAGCGAATCAGTAGTCGGCGCCGGTTTCGGGGAAAATGTCCAGAAGGATGTGCCCATCGGGTTCCGATGAAGGACAAGCACGGTTAATGCCGTTTAAAAATGTTCGACACTGAGCGTTCAGACAAAAAAAACAAAAGTAGAAGTTGAAAAATGTCACGGTCTAATTGACGTTAGACTCAACAAGACGGAAGATAACGAAGTTATCCCTGCAGACCGGAGCTAGCCCGGCTGGCATAGCTTGATATCTGCCAGTCACACCCATCAACACTATTTGTTCCGTTTCCTAAACGTTTGAAACTAGGACGTGGACATACGTGGAGCATAGTGCGCAGGCGCAACGCAAATCCACGTATTCCGCTATGAGTACTTCCGGCCAAGCCCGACGATAAAGCTCAACAGTGACCGCCCACTTTTTTGAAGGAAGTGAATTTCCCATTCATTCTCCATTGACTTTTCAGAACATCTTTATATAAAGAGTTTAAAGCCAGTGAACCAAGCCGACCAGCTACGAGATGAATCGTGACCATAAAATATTTTTTTCGGAGCAAAAAAAAAATTGGGAAAACGGAAAAAACAAGGCAAAGGTACAAGAATGTGTACATAATTTATTTTAAGAGTGAAGGAACTACTCAACCCATAAATCATTGCGAATTATACCTTTCCAACGACTTCCAACCTAACGATAGTTTAGCGCGCTTGAATTTAACCTTTGTCATTATTTTCGTGCTTATTTTGCTAATAATAGTGTTGTAACATGTTGTAGTTTGTGTTGTGTATTTATATACAGTGTTATCGACATGGTACAGTCCTTAGTCCATCAACGCCGGTGTCGTGCCAAAAAGTGATTGTCTGCCAGAATCTGATTTCACCTGCCAAAAATTGATTGAAGGCCAAATACAGTTACTCAAAGGTGATTTCTGCCTAAATATGACTTGATCTCATTCATAAGCTTCATAATATAAACACTGGAGAACACTGGACAACTTGGAATTCTTTTAAAGGACCATTACAACACAAAATAAGCATTTTCACCTGCCAAAAATTGATTGAAGAACAAACTTTAAACTTTCGAAGACACGTGCCTTTGCTATAATTACATTATAATACAGTTGTGTGTATCTGCATATTATGGCCGTTTAATCCAGAGAAAAGCAGACGTTTTTGGGCTACCACTCAACGGGCTGCTGTGCGCGCTCCCGCGGCCAGAAATCAGATTCTGGCAGACAATCACTTTTTGGCACGACACCGGTTCCACCGATTCCCCACGAGTGCGTCCGAAATTACATTCGCGGGTTCGGTATACATTTCCATGGTAACAGCGAGCTCCACCAATCAGAGACGTTGCTTTTTACACTTTAGGACTGTGGTAAGTGTAGCACCTCTTTTGACATCGCGAATAAAACATGTTTTTTATTTTCTGAAAACAAGGTCGATATCATACGGACTTATGCCTAATATCAGTTAACAAAATCCTCGATTCAAAATATGAATGGGATTTTTTACTTCCGAAAACCTTACTGTTGAGCTCCTACGTCACGGTCTAATTGACGTAGAGCCAATAAGACGAAAGATAACGAAGTTATCTCTGCTGACCGGAGCTAGCCCAGCTGGCGTAGCCTGATATCGTGCATGTCCATGCCGTGCCAGTCACACCACCATTTATTTCGTCTCGTAAAAGTTTAAAACCAGAACGTAGACATATGTGGAGCGTAGTGCGCACGCGCAACGCGAACTTATCCCGCTGTGAGCACTTTCGCCACGCGATTAAGTCAATCAGTTAGTCATTTGGACCAGGTGCACAATCTCTCGGTCAAAGTTGAAACGACAAACAGTTTCCATAAGTGTACATTACCCCCCTTAGCAGCCTATAATACAAATATATATATTTTGACAGATAGATAGGCGGTGCTAGCAGCGATAGTTAGGGCCGACCCTACACTGCCAACGTTGCAAACTGCGCACGTTTCAAGGATCCCCATTTCTGACGCATCACCGCCCCAGTGAGGGAGTAATAAGAGCAGAGGGCTGGGCTCGTTGTCGACGACAGTTTTACGAGAAGAGAAGCGAGAGAGCCCAGCAGGACAGGACAGGACAGGACAACATGTCCCACACACGGAGTCTGGTCTACCTAATCACGGGAGGATGCGGCTTCCTGGGTCGCCACATGCTGCGCGTGCTGCTGGAGAAGGAGGACCGGGTGCGCGAGATCGTACTGTTCGACAAAGTCGTGGACACTCGCCTGGCGGAGCGCGGCGCCGGTAAGCCGCTCCCTGCGTGGACCCGGTCTGGAACCTGGTCTGGAACCTGGTCCCTGCCGGAGCCACACATGTGTGTGTGTCTGTCTGTGTGTCTGTCTCTGTCTCTGTGTCTGTCCTGTGTGTGTGTGCACTCTAAAAAACGTTGGGTTAAAAACAACCCAACCGTAACCCAACTACAGCCCAGAATGTAGTAAGGATAACTCAACCCAGTGGGTAGCCAGTTTTAACTCATATGTTGGGTTACCGGGTTTACTCAGAATGCTGGGTTATTTTAACTAAGCTGTTAGTTATATTAACACTACAGTTGAGTTGCTGTGCTAACCCAGTAGGGTTGGGTTATATTGGTATTATTTATTTATTATGTATTAATGTTTTATTCATTCTATTCTACACCAGTGAGATGCAATAAAACATCAGTACAACGTTACATATTTCTTACAAATATTTGTATTATTAATTAAGGGTTAGGGTTAGAGGGTTAGGGTTAGGGTTAAAGAGTTTCTACTCGCAACTGAATACTGAACTGATGGGTCACATTACTGTGATCTCCTCATTCCTCCACCTCCGCCTCAGGAGCCTGGGTAGAATAAGAGCAGAGGAGAACATGAGAACAACTGCAAGAACAGAGCCAATAGTAGTAGTTTGTTTCTTAAAGAAATAACATCAGTTTTGGCGATATACTTATATAATTTAGTCATTGTGCTCTTTTTTTTAATCTGCTCTACGTAATTGCGTATAACGTTACGTTAGGTCTTCAGTTCAGATAAACAATCATACTTACTTTAACGTTACATCACTTCACACACACACACACACACACACACACACACACACACACACTCACAGCCAAGTCTTCTGCCAGTTACACAAAATAAATGAGTTAATACACAACATACCATTATGGCGGCCGCTGGTCTCCTCTGGCGATGAGTTAAAGGGCTACCGTAATAACTGGTGTTTGAGTCTGCGCGCATTTTTCCCCGTTCAGTGTCACTCGGGGACATTTTCGGGGACAGGTCACCCAAAACGGGGACTGTCCCCGGAAATCGGGGACGTCTGGTTACCTTAGACTATAGTAAAAGTTCGCTAGCATTACTTTGTTAATAATCAACTGTGGTGGCTTCATTTTGCCCAAGCTTGTCATAACGTTCATAAAAGGTTATTTTTTGAATTTAAACCATAACCCTTTTTGGAGTGAATTGTTTCACAGTAGACTGCGGACGCTGTAGACTCTGCTCTGCGAGCGGACGCTGTAGACTCTGCTCGTCTCTTACCACCGCGAACGGGTTTATGAGACCCCAGATCGTTTCACACAGACGCGGGAGGGTACCTTTGGCGTCAGTATCCAGGGCTTAATTTGGGCCGGAACACGCCGGAATATGTTCCGGCACCTCCAACGGTGGATCCGGCACCTTTTTAATTTTTTTTATCCCCCCCCCCCCCCCCCCCCCCCCGCCGTCAGTGGTTACGATCGCGCAAACCCCGTCATCAGTCCGCGGTCCCCCCCCCCCCCCCCCCCCCCCCCCCCCCCCGGGCGTGACAAATCGTCGGTATATTACAGTTGGGATGAGAACGGGTTGTCTGCCGAAACCGTCAAGTCTAAATCATGCGATAGGCGCGCACGATGACATCCTCACAGCATGCACACGGGCTGTGTGTGGACTTGGGTCTGCGGCTGAGTCCGCGGCCGGGTCCGCGGGTCCGGTGCTGGGTCCGCGGCTGGCGGGTCCGGTGCTCCCCCCCCCCCCCCCCCCCCCGTTGACAATCGCGCCGAATGTAGATCGAGCATATTGTAATGCAGCGTTGAATGGATGAATAGCTTACATAAGGGTCCCCAGCACTTTTCAAACCACACTCAAGCTTATGGTTATTGTCCCCACCACTTCTAAAACCAAACTGACGCCACTGACCACATAGACCAAGAATCGCAGGGTGATCATTAGTCGCTCTTAGTCAGAGCGACTAATGATCAGTAGTTAGTTTGTGTTTTGTCTTATAATAGCCTATAAGGTACAATGTAATCAGCCAAGTTGTGAAATTATTGGGGGAGTCTCGTAACATTGATAAAAGCAGGCTTGTCCCCATTCTCAAGTTCAAGGCACAGCGTGGCATAAACCCCTGCTCTTGCTGCGTGTGTACCCGTGTGTGTGTATGTGTGCTTATGTGGCCGTTTTAAACCTTGTAAACGTCATTTTCCGACCAATTTTATTTGATTCACGTAGCGGGGAGGGCCTAGGAGAATTTTTTTGAGCCGGGGGGAGGGCCCCGGAAAAAAAAAAATTA
>JAOPHQ010000620.1:0-10000 GCA_030340625.1 Merluccius polli
CACGGCGACGGAAGCTCCATCAAAGCATGAGCAACACCGGACGGAGGATTTTACATACATGATGTCAGAGTAAAAGCTAATTCATGAGAAACTCAGAGCCTACATTTACTCTTTCTCTCATCTACCGCCAACGCAATACTTTCTTTCTACGTGTTTTATCACTTTATCGCTTCATCACTAATCCCACCCCTAACTGCAACTCATCAATTATAATTCAGAATTTTTAAAAGCATTTTGCCCCTCTGCTAATTTTTCGCTCCTTTCATCTTCCCCTCGCATCCCTTACTTGTAACGGCCTCGTCTTTCGTCTTCTCGTTCGCCTCGTTTCCTCCTCCCTCCTCCCTCCCTGGGGTGGAGAGACGGCGGTGCGGCGGACATAAAGCATCCTGTCGCTGGAACTCAAACGCTCCCCTGCAGCGCCTCCTGACTGCTTCCTTCCCCCGGTGGGGACGCTTGATTTTGAACCCAGAGACTCCCGGCGCGCAGCTTCCAATCAAACGCTTCGTCGACTCTTCGGTTGAATGCCAATTAGAGCGACTATGCTAATGCTACGCTAACTCTGATTAGAGTCTGAACGAGAGTTATTAGATCAGAACAACAGGAGGAGCCGTCAGAGACACAAAGGGGGGCGCGTTTATGTTGTCGGCTTTCGCACACGCACGCACGTGTGTGTGTGCGTGTGTGTATGTGTTTGTGCGTGCATGCATGCATGTATGTATGTGTGTGTGTGTGTGTGTGTGTGCGTGTGTGTGTGCGAGCGCGTGCGTGTGCGAGCGTGCGTGAGCCGGGTCAAACCTGACACCACCACGACGCACGTCCAACTAACGATCCCTAAAGGTGCTGAGATGTTTGTCGGGATAGAAGAGGACAGTGATGTCATGGCAAAACACGATGATGTCATCGGCCACGCCTTCTTCCTCTCCCTGCCCCCCCCCGAGGCCAGACTGCCCGTCACACCCCCACCCCCACCCCCACCCACGTCTGATACCTCCGGTAAATGATGATGGTGGTGGTGGTGGTGGTGGTGGTGACTTTGATGATGGGGTTTGCACGATGTCATCTCCCAGCGCAGCGGTTCTGTGGACTAGCGTGACATCGGTGTGATGTCATCACCGGCCTTCAGACCTCCATGCTGTCCACTTTGGGGCCCTTGGAGATCCAGAGAGTCGATCGTTCGATGCTGGTCTTCGTCTGCGGCTTGCTGAGGGAGTTTAGAGACACAACAACGAACAGACGGATGAACGTTTCCCCTCTGTGATCCTCAGCGACAGCAACAACACAGCGAACTTGAATGCTTACTAAAAAAAACAAATATGCACACACTTCATAGAAGCACGCTCGTACTTTGACCTCTTTGGTATATTTTTCCCACATTACTGAGTAATGTGTAATGAGTAATGTGTGTACTGTGTGTTACCATGGATACGCAGTGTTTTACGATTTTAAAATCAGCAATTGGCTGGCTGACACAGACAGGGGCCAAATTACCCTCTCGTACGGGATCGAAATATAACTTCAATGCAGTTTATCTCAACTCTCTGATTAATGATAATTGCGCTCTCTCTCTCCAACACACACACACACACACAAACACACACGCAGTTGGCATACAGCCACTGATAAATGCATAAATAATCATATAGCACACATGCACACACATACGCACAGTGCAAAATGTCCATCCCCATGTTAAGATTAAAGGAAAGAGACACAGACACCCCCCCCCCCCCCCTAGACTTAGGGACAGAGGGGACAGACGGGAACATATGGACATGTTTGAATCAGCAGTTTGTCCGCTGTTACAAACACAGAGCTGGTGCCAGCTATCGACCAGCTGCACACACACACACACACACACACACACACACACACGCACATATACATGTACAGTACGTACACACACATTGTAGAAAAAGAAAAAAAAAAGCTCATACAAATGGTATTGCTATTCAGGCATGTCGCGTGACCTCACACACACATACACACACACACACACACACGCACACACCGTTCAAAGGAGGGAGCCAAGTGTTTTGTATATCAGATCTTGTTAACAGGCGTGTTAGTGTAGGCCTCATCATAATCACTGTGTAAGCAGATCCAAAACACACACATACACACACACACAAGCACACACGCAGACACACATACACACACACACACACACCCACACACACACACAAGCACACACGCAGACACACATACACACACACACCCACACACTTGCACAGATGCACACACACGCAGAATAAAAACTCACGAGTCATCTATCAAAGCAAGCGAGTCTGGTCCATTAAACGATTAATTGTTGGGCGAGAGACAGAGAAAGAGATGGAAAGAGAGCGAGAGAGAGAGAGAGTGTGAGGGGGGGGGGAGAGCGAGAGAGAGAGAGAACGAGAGAGCGAGAGAGAGAGAGAGTGGGGGGGGGGGAGAGCAAGAGAGCGAGAGTGCGAGAGAGAGAGAGAGAGAGAGAGAGAGTGGGGGGGGGGGAGAGCAAGAGAGAGAGAGAGAGAGAGTGGGGGGGGGGGGGAGAGCAAAAGAGCGAAAGCGAGAGAAAGCGAGAGAGAGAGAGAGAGTGGGGGGGGGGGGGGTGGAGAGCAAAAGAGCGAAAGCGAGAGAGCGAGAGAGAGAGAGAGGGGGGGGGGGGGGGGGGGGGCATGGAGGTAGATCAGTGCCATGCGGGGAAAGAGAAGAGATTCTTCTTCACGTTGAGCCCGGTTCAAAATAGTTTTGAAACTTTCAGGGCAATAAAGCACATTTAATTGAATCGAACCCCACATTGATTGATAGATTAGGAGAGTGAAAAAGAGAAGGAGGGATGAGAAGGAGGAGGAGCGGACCGGTTTACAGTAAAGTAATAACGTTGGACGCCCCACCAATCTTCCTAATACGATTAGGGACAGTACACTTTCCAAGACGTCGGACCGAGAGCGAGCATTAAGAACCGCGCGTGCGTTTTTTTTTGCGGTTGTCGCGTCCTCTCGGCGTGTCACTGTTTGAGACGGACGTCTCGGGTCGTACCTTGACTTGCTGAACATCTGAAAACAGCAAGTCCCGGACGCCACCAGGATGAGCAGGATCAGGGGGATCGTGGGTATGATGACGTACACCAGCAGCATGCCTGCAGGCCGGGCGAGAGAGACAGACAGACAGAGAGAGAGAGAGAGAGAGAGAGAGACAGACAAAGAGAGAGAGAGAGACAGAGAGAGAGAGAGAGACAGAGAGAGAGAGAGAGAGAGACAGAGAGAGACACACACACACAGAGAGAGAGACAGACAGAGAGAGAGACAGACAGACAGACAGAGAGATACAGACAGAGAGAGACAGACAAAGAGAGAGAGAGACAGAGAGAGAGAGAGAGAGACAGACAGAGAGACAGAGAGAGAGACAGAGAGAGAGAGAGACAGAGACAGAGACAGAGAGAGAGACAGACAGACAGACAGAGAGACAGACAGACAGAGAGACAGAGAGAGACATGAGCATTAGAGGTTGTGTTGCAAATCTTACACTTTTATTTTAAGTACGTGTTTTAAGAGCTAAAAGTGCCCCATGCGGAGAATGTGTGCACTCATCATATTGGTAATGGTTATGGTAATGGTTGTATGTAATGTTTTTCAACGTAAAATGCGCAATAAACAGTCACATAGACAGCGCACATTCACATAGACAACACACACACACACACACACACACACACACACACACACAGTGTTGTTGTGCGTGGGTTCTAGCCGTCCCCTAATGTGAGTTTTCTCCGGTTCAGGGCCGTCTCCGTAGCAAAGCGGCGTCACTCGGAGACACTCAAAGTTTATTCAGATCCGTAAAGCATGTGCACAAAGAGTTAAGAGGCCACGGACGGATATGAAGAACAGTAACAGATAACATGACCCGCCTCTTGGCTTTAGATCGGGGGGGGGGGGGGGGGGGGGGGGGGGGGGGGGAGATGCTAGATATCAACCGTCTCCTAGATATCAACCACCCCCCAGATATCAACCGTCCCCAGACATCCTGGACAATAAGATATGCAGCCATAGCACTTTTTTTTGTGGAAATGTACCAGCACACAAGGTAGTAAAAAAGGATAATGCCAAGCGTGATAATGCACACACACACACACACACACACACACACACACACATGCTTTTACAATAGGGCTTGTACATCAGAATGCATAACGGGATTTTATTGTTGTAGCCTATGTACAACGTCAGCCAAAGTAGACGTAATGTATAGTGCATTTCTGGATGGATTACATACGTAAATGCCAATAGAGCGTAACAGTGACCGCCCCCTTTTTAACAGCTCCGGTGCCGGAAGTAAATTTCCCATGCATTTATCTCGTCCACTTTTCGTAGAATCCTTATAAAAAGAGTATTAAGCCTTTAATCAAGCCAATCGTTCGTTGTGGTAGTCGTGACCATATTATGTTTGATTTGGGCATAAAAAGAATTTGGAAAACGGAAGAAAAGGCAAAGGTACAAGACTGTGTACATTATTTTGTTGACCGAGTGAGGAACTACTCATCCCGAATCAAACATAATATGGTCGTCACGACTACCATAACGAACGATCGGCTTGGTTAAAGGCTTAATACTCTTTTTATAAGGATTCTACGAAAAGTGGACGAGATAAATGCATGGGAAATGTACTTCCGGCACCGGAGCTGTTAAAAAGGGGGCGGGGTCACTGTTACGCTCTATAGGTACACTTCATAGGGCTCCAATAACAGCTAACACGCGTAGAAAATGAAACGCCACACTTTAGGCAAAGTCTGTCCACCAACGTCCGCTCAGCGCCGCGTGACCCCCGAGACAGGGCGGCGCCGCGAGCTAAGCTAATGACCGGTATACTCCGGTTGGCTAAATGTCGGTGTCTGTCGGCGCTTAATAGCAGCGTCAGCGCCGCGTCTTTGTTGTTGGCGCTAGTGTGTTTTGTACTTTGTGTGTCGTCGTCGTCGTCACCTGAGTTGCCAGCCATGACCACATGGGTGGAGCTCTCCTCTTTCCCGCCGGCGTGTCTGTTGGACTCTGTTGCCACACTGGGCTCTGGCGCGCACACACACACACACACACACGCACACACACATGACAGACGTCGTAAAACACTCGGCCACATAGACACACAGAAAGACATGCACACACAAGTGATATGCACACACACACACACACACACACACAGAAAGACACGCACACCGTCTGTATGCACGCATAGAGACATATGAGATGTGCTCCCTAAATATACACACATTCACACAGACATCCCACACACACACATACATTATGCACACACGGCGTAACACACACACACACACACGCACACATGCTGTGCATGCTATTTGACCGCAACTTGCAAACGCTGTTTTATAGCGGTAGGCTGTATCTCTCATTTTTGTCAAATGATTTCTACCTGTGCCGCCAACTCCGGGTTGGTCGCCATGCTCCTTTACCAGGGGGCTCTCTGGAAACAACAAACACATTTGGAAAATCAGAAACCAGCCAATCAGAAACCACGTAATGATGTTGAGGATGTTACACATGTGCTCCCTAATATCAATGTACTGTATGTACAACAGATATTCAACCAGGTGAGGTCACCTGGCTCATATTTGCAGATGAAGTTGTGCTTCATGTTGCAGCGGTCGTCGTTCCATTGGTAGAGGTAAGGCCCGCCCAGACCGGGAAGCGCGGTGGGCTGATGGTACATGACGACGCAGGCCTCGCCGCCACAGGAGGGCTCGTCAAAATACCAGTTCCTACACACACACACACACACACACACACACACACGTTTCACATTTACACTTGTTTTTTTATCGGTCGGTCGGTCCACCGGTTCATCCATGCGTCTCTCTCTCTCTCTCTCTCCCTCCCAACCTGAAGGTGGCGACGCTGCCGTCCGTCCAGTAGTAGAGGTCCGGACAGGAGGAGAAGCTGTTGGTCTGTTCCGGGAGGCTCTGCTCCCCCGGCTCCGACCTCGTCAACCCGATCCAGAAATCCCCGTCGGCTATTCCTCCCCCCGACCCCGAGCTGCCCGACGCCCCGGTCCGAAGCTCCTGGACGCACACACACACACACGCACACACACACACACACACACACACACACACACACGTTGTACACTTTCGTTCTGTATTTTTATTCACAAACACACTGTGCTTCACACATATACAGTTGTTATTCACATGTGCCTCAGTTTAAAAAATTGTAAAATCAACACACACACATTGACCACACGTTGTATATTTACATTCACATTGGTTTGTCTAATCACACTGTCTCACATTAATTGCGGTATTAAAATATTTAGACGCTTTTGATCCTTCTGTGCACAGTATGTGGGGCATGGGAAGTTTGTTGAGACTGTAATTGTGACAAAGGGCCATAAAACTGGACTTGACTTGCATGCAAAGGAAACCCTAATGTTAATGTCTCTCTCTCTCTCTCTCTCTCTCTCTCTCTCTCTCTCTCTCTCTCTCTCTCTCTCTCTCTCTCTCTCTCTCTCTCTCTAACCTGCAGTAGATGCTCTATGTTTCTCTGCTCGGCGGCGTTTTCGATGCTCAGCAGGGCTCCTCCCTCCATCTCGCAGGCCTGCCGCGCTTCCCAGAATGCAACGCGGCTCGACATGTCGCGGAAGTAGGCGATCTTGTAGCAGGGCTGCTCTTGCCCGCCCATGCACACGGTCTGACCTGAGAGAGAGAGACAGAGACAGAGACAGAGACAGAACGGATGAGCGAGCGAAACACTTGCAGACAGACAGGCAAACAGAAGACTGGACAGACGGGAAAAGTATGTCCGGTATAAGTTACACGCGACATATCCATTTCTTGCATTTCTTCCTGCGTATCAACAAGCAAAGTTTTAGGTTTCGCTCAGTTTAGAGGAAGTGAGAGCGAGGGGGGTGACACTTTCTGAGGTGAGGCTGAATTCCCGAGACTCGAATGTCGAAATGTGCAAATTTACCACGGATAAAAACGCGCATAACAACTCTTTGTCTGCTCGGCGCAGCCCGCCTCACCTCAGCGGCCCCCCATAACCCATAACTCCTCCTGCAGGCCTCCCCTGCTGCTCCTGCTGCTGCTACTTGCATCGCCAGCAAACTAAACCTCCAGACGGAGCGGTGGCCAAGAAGTGTACCGTCTAAAAGGAAAGCCTGATTTGTCTCGTTTCCATTTGTAAGCACAAAAAATAAATAAAACCAACTGCTCTGATGAGGAAGTATAGCGTCGTACTAATACTGCTACATTTGGTCATTTGGGAGATGCTTTTAGCCTAAACGACTGAGATTGAGAGCAGGTATACGGGGTTAGGCGTCTTGAACAAGGATGCCTGGATTAGCGATAGGCTGCGGATGATGATGATGATGGGAATTGAACCCATGTCCATCCAATAAATACCAGCACAGGAAAGGCCGACTGACTTTTATCAAGTCAGCTTGAACCTTTTTCACTAGGATCCTGGTCATGCGAGGACAGTAAAGTCACCACCAATTGCGAGTTGGAGTCGATTCAAACGGCCCCTGCATACTTCCTGTTCCACTTCCTGCGGCGGTTCTTCATTTGTCAAAACGTCTCAATAAACAGACAATAAATCTAGCTGGCCGCACCGGAGCTACAGCCTCGAACGGCCAATCGCACCGCTCCTCCTTGATGTATGTGCCAATCAGATGGTCATTGAATCAACCCGCCCCCAAACCGGTGAAACCGCCAGGACCGTAACGGGATCTGGTCTTCAGGGAGGCGAGTGGGAGGGGGGGGGGGGGGGGGGGGGGGGGGTTACAGCAGGTTTTAAAGCCTTGTCAGCATATCTGCCGTATCATCTGAAGCAATACCCAGGAGAACTGTCCACAACCGTTACTTCTGTTTCACTCATTAAGTCGTTAGTAAGTGGCAACGTGGACACGGAGAAGAATAAACATAAACACACACGCACACACACACACACACACACACACACACACACACACACAAGCACGCACACACACACACACACACACACACACACACACACAGACAAGCACACACACACACACGCACCCACACGCGCACACAATGAAATGTCAACCCTCCCCGGTCATAAATTCCTCCCACAACCAAACACAAACACAAACACACACACACACACACACAAACACACACAGTAAGGGAACTGGCCAGGGTCCAAAATGATGAAGTCATTCTATTCCTGCTTGTCCAACTCACCATTCCCAACAAACATCAACTATCAGAGCAGTCGATACACGCTTACAGTACAATACCGTCAATTACAGTACAATACGGTCAATACACGCTTACAGTACAGTGCAGCCAACTACATACATGTACAATACAGCCAACTACATACATGTACAATACAGCCAACTTCATACATGTACAATACAGCCAACTACATACATGTACAGTACAGCCAACTTCATACATGTACAATACAGCCAACTACATACATGTACAGTACAGCCAACTATATACATGTACAATACAGCCAACTACATACATGTACAATACAGCCAACTACATACATGTACAATACAGTCAACTACATACATGTACAATACAGCCAACTACATACAGTACAATACAGTCAACTACATACATGTACAATACAGCCAACTACATACATGTACAATACAGCCGACTACATACATGTACAATACAGCCAACTACATACATGTACAATACAGCCAACTACATACATGTACAATACAGCCGACTACATACATGTACAATACAGCCAACTACAGCATGGGAACATAGTATCATATAATACAATACAGTAGTGCATGGGATGTGTGTGTGTGTGTGTGTGTGTGTGTGTGTGTGTGTTTGTGTGTGTCTGTAAACTGTAGTTGATGCTTGTGCTTGTAGTTTACAGTTCATTAAACTACAGTAAGTAGTATAGTACAGTAAACTACAGAAAGTATAGTATAGTATAATATAGTACAGTAAAATGTGTGTGTGTGTGTGTGTGTGTGTGTGAATGGTTCAGCATGGGTGGTCTAGTTGGTCCCCAGTCGGCCCCATGTGGCTCATTTAAAGGTCCTGTAGGACTGTGGCCCCCGCAGGCTCCATAAAGACCGTCCCCGGGGACAACACATCACTCACTCTCCCTGATTGGATGGCTGGAGTAAAGGGGGCGGGGCTATGCGGTGGGCGGGGGCGGGGCACCAAGGCTCATGTGAACACAGCTGCAATGCTTGAAATAGAAAAACTTTAAAATGTATAGACATCTGTAAATATTAGTTACATAAATGACATTAGCAAGCTTGAGTGAATGTATATATATATATATATATATATATATATATATATATATATATATATATATATATATATGCATCTTTGCATGTGTGCACACATGCCTGTGTTTGTGTGTGTGTGTGTGCGTGTGCGCGCGCACACATGTGCATGTGTGTGTGCGTGTGTCTTAAAGAGCCCTAAGTGAATAGTTACAGTGATTAATACAAAGCCATGCTTAAAACCACCTCAATGATAACTTTAGTACACACTTACACACACACACACACACACACACACACACACACACACACACACACACACACACACACACACACACACACACACACAGTGTGCAGGGACTACTTTAAATGATTGGCTGAGTGGAGCAGGGCTCTGCTGCATCATCATCACTTTGGGCCCAGTTAAAGCCACTGGACCCCTCCCTCTATATATAACTGCTCTCTCACCCCCTCCCTCCCTCCCTTTACACATCTCTCTCCCCCCCAGTGGTTCTCCCTCTCTCCCCCCTCCTCCTCCTCCTCCTTACTCCTGCTTCCTTCAGCTTGTTGTATCTCTCTCTGTCTCTTTCTATCCTCCTCTCCTCTTTTCCTCTTTTCTCTCCGTCTTACTGTCGCTCTCTCTCTCTGTGTCAATCTCTTGCGCACCAACATGCACATCATGCACATGCACAAGCACACACACACGCACACACACACACACACACACACACACACACACACACACACACAATAGTTACTAACTAAACTT
>JAOPHQ010000620.1:15000-127509 GCA_030340625.1 Merluccius polli
TCATCTGTCTCTCTCCCTCACTCTCTCTCCCATCTGTCTCTCATCTCTCTCTCTCGCTCATCTCTCTCCTTTTCGCCTCTTGGCTGCGTTCCCCTCCTCCCTAATCTCCGCAGCTCTCTCTCCATCCACTCTTACAAAACGTCTTAGTATCGAGCTGTGTAACTTCCACGCCACTCGCACATTCATAAATACACACACACACACACACACACACACACACACCCGCCGCACCCACATACTCACACTCGCCCTCACACACACACACACACACACACACACACACACACACGGTTGTATACCCGGATAAAGTTTCGGTATTGAGTTTAACAACATTACGGACTCTCACTCTCCGTGTGGGTAAGGTGATCTGAGTTTGTACGTTCTGCTGGTGGTCTGAAGACCGCCGAGACCCGACAGACACTTAACCCCAGAAACCTTAGAGCCCTAAGACTCCTATAGATCTCTCTCTCTCTCTCTCTCTCTCCCTCTCCCCCTCTCTCTCTCTCTCTCTCTCTCTCTCTCTCTCTCCCCCTCTCTCTCTCTCTCTCTCTCTCCCCCCCCTCTCTCTCTCTCTCTCTCTCTCTCTCTCCCTCTCCCCCTCTCTCTATATCTCTCTCTCTCCCTCCCGTTTCTCTCTGTCTCCCTCTCCATCTCCCTCTCTCTCTCTCTCTCTCTCTCTCTCTGTCTGTCTCCCTCTCTCGCTCTCTCACTGTCTCTCTCTCTCCCTCCCTTGCTCCCTCCCCTCCCCTCGCTCTCTCTAAAAGTGTCTTCCTCTCTTCTGGTTTTATCTCATTTCATCTCTTTTATGTCACCTTGTCTCTCTCATTCAAGATTCAAAGCTTTATTGGCATGGAAGACGTACATTTACATTGCCGAAGCACAAAAAGTAAAATGAGATACAGCATAATAAAAATCAAAGTAATAACAGCACAGCATTTAAACAAATTGAATAAAATCATCTAAAATACAATATAATAGAAATGTAAATGTGTACATAAAAGTAAAACTCTCATTCTATTTCGCTCTTTCTCTCTATTGCAATTTCATTGAATGTTAATATTTGTGTTGCCAAAACACAACACTAGCCAAATAAAGAGTGTTAGATTATTTGTGGTCTCACAAATCAGAGGTAAGACTGATGAACGGGTTTCAATTTCTTTCACTTCATATTTGTTTCAACCAATCATGTCGCTGATCTGACACTAACTCGGCCAGCAGCAGTAAACTGTTAAAACAATGTCTGTAAAGATGTGTCGACTGGCCACAATACACTTATTAAAATCCTCTTCTGAAAGCTTCATCCACTCATGCAAGTTTATAGTATGTTTATAGTAAAGCATACTATACATATAGTATGTTTTACTATACATAGTATGTATAGTATGCTTTACTATACATAGTATATGTTTAGTATGCTTACATAGTATGTATAGTATGTTTAGTATGCTTACATAGTATGTATTATATGTTTAGTATGCTTACATAGTATGTATAGTAAGTTTAGTATGCGTACATAGTATGTATAGTATGTTTAGTATGCTTACATAGTATGTATAGTAAGTTTAGTATGCTTTACTATAGTGTGTTTAGTATGTTTAGTATTCTTTACTATACATAGTATGTATAGTAAGTTTAGTATTCTTTACTATAGTATGTTTAGTATGTTCAGTATGTTTAGTATTTTTAGTATGCGTATTGTCTTATCCAGAAGGTTTCTTGCTGACCAAAATCCCAGACGCACTGAAATAAGAAAGCAGAGACAGATGACCCAAGCTGAACCCTGAACAATGTTGTTGTAGACGTCAGACATTAGCTTTAAACAGCGGTGTCTGGTGTCTGCGTAGACCGACACACACACACACATGCACACACACACACACACACACACACACACACACACACACACACACACACACACACACACACTTAGCCGTGTATGTAAACAAACCAAATGACCAAGCAGTTGAAGTCTTTTGCATAACTGTGTTTGTGGCATCGTTAAAGAAACAAGTAGTTGAAGTCTTTTACATAACTGGATTTGTGGCAACATTAAAGAAACACACACACACACACACACATGCACACACACACACACACACACACACACACACACACACACACACACACACACACACACACACACACACACACACACACACACACACACACCACTCTGTTCAACCCTATAGTGATTGACTGGAGTCTCTCCATCCATTACTCCGTCCAGTTAGCTCGTCCCTCCGCTGTCGCATCGCTCCATCACTCTGGAGAGGTCAGCCAGCGACCAACTGTTCCCTTCAGACACAAACACACGCGCGCGCATGCGCACACACACACACACACACACACACACACACACACACACACACACACACACACACACACACACACACACACACACACACAGCAGCTAACTGACTGGGCCCCTGAAAAGGTAACTGAATGGGTCCGTCTCTAACCCCCCAACCGCCCCTTTAAAAATAAGTAAATGAACACACATCCCCTCAGCGGTAACATAAAGAATCACACCATAAAGACTTTGCGTGGTTTTTGGGCTTAAATCATGTTTTTGCGGTTTGTTTTCATAGTTGGACTTATTTCCACGGATCGTTTTCTGCCGGTGCTGTGGCGCAACTAGAAAGCAAGCAGAGACGAGCGGTCTCCTACATCATGATCATGAACCCAGAGCTGTCATCGCAGACCTGCCTGTGAACCACAACAAGTCTAGAGATAAATCTAGAGATAAATATTAGAAGTGGAACGGCCACATCCAGTTATAATGGATGTGTAATGGATGTGGCACAACAGAAACAATGAATCATAAGTCATTATACGCGCAGCCTAAGAGTTTCCACTTTTGGATACTTTGGCCTTTTAATACGTTTCCAAGAAGACGCCACCAGAACCTGTGGTAGTTTCAACTGTTTGGTCAAGTGGCATTTTAACTGGGTCATTGAGAATGATTGAGATATACACACACGCATACACACACACACACGCACACACACACACACGTCGTCACATAGACACGCGGTCTATCATTCTGTCTATCAATATTACACTTCCTTTCCCGCCTAAATCTCTCTGAATCACCTCCTCTTTTTATTCGTCCCCGCTCCCTCCTCCTCCCCGCCTCCCTCTCTCTCTCTCTCTCTCTCTCTCTCTCTCTCTCTCTCTCTCTCCCTCCCTCTCTCTCTCTCACTCTCCCTTAATTTCTGCCTCTCTCTCTCAATTCCCAGTAATGGTTCAGTATTGATTAGCTGAATGTCTCTGATCGGCTCCATGCTCAGCTCCACTCACCACTTACTCCTAATTACCTTTACCCACACACACACAGGACCACACACACACACACACAGGACCACACACACGCACGGACACACACAGACACACATCTTACGTGAATACGCACATGCATGTGAATGCGCACTCGCAAATACTGTGTGTTTAATCTCTTCCTCTACAGTTGAACAGTTACTGTATAGAGGAGGAGGAGGAGGAGGAGGAGGAGGAGGAGGAGGAGGAGGAGGAGGAGGAGGAGGGGGGGGGTGGGGGGGGGGTCTGGGGTCAAAAGGGGGAGGAGATGGAGGAGGGAGAAGGAGGTGGAGGAGGGTCAAACGGGGGGAAAGGAAAGTAGTAAAAGTGCCTCGCTCTCTTCTGGTTTTATCTCAGTTCAGCTCTTTTATCTCACCTTGTCTGTCTCTCTCTCATTCAAGATTCAAAGCTTTATTGGCATGGGAAACGTACGTTGACATTGCCAAAGCACGAAAAGTCAAATGAGATACAGCATAATAATAATACTAAACAAAGTAACAATAGCATAACATTTCACCAAAAAAAAAATCCAATCATCTAAAATACAGTATAATAGAAATGTAAATGTGTACATAAAAGTAAGGCTATAGTATGAAGTAATGGTTGGGACAGAGTTATGTATGAGGGGGACTATAGAGGCCCATACAATGACTTGGGTTTTTTTTTCTCTCTCTCTCTGTCTCTCTCTCTCTCTGTCTGTCTGTCTGTCTGTCTGTCTGTCTGTCTGTCTGTCTCGCTCTCTCTGTCTGTCTGTCTGTCTCTCTCTCTCTGTCTTTCCATGACTACATAATAAAAAAGTATTACATTTTAAAACATAACCTCTAATGCCCTCTCTCTCTTTTGCATGAATACATAATAAACAAGTATTACATTTTAAAACACAAACTAATGCTCTCTCTCTTTCTCTCTCTCTCTCTCTCTCTCTCTCTCTCTCCCTCTCTCTCCCTTTCATTAAACATCATTGATCACCCCCACCGGGTGCAAATTAAACGATTCCAGCTCAATCATAAAAAGCCGCTGACGGCTCTAAGTGCGCCACGGCCGTCTGTTAAAAACCATATTCTGTGGAGTAACCCGCCGTATATCCCCGGCTAATTGTGGATCCTATAGATCACTAAGAGGATGGCCGCTGCTTGAAGCTGCACTTTTTGTTAATGATCGCAGGGTTAACGCTGGCACACATCTATTTTTTTCTGTTATTTTTTTAGCAGACTCAGTGTGAAGCGTCAGGGCGACTGGAGCCCAGCAGCACAGTGGGCTCAGGGCCCAGACGAATCACTTGTGGCTCTGTCTACTTACCACCAGACTGAAGCTAGGCCTTGTTTCCAGGGTGCTGGGGAGAAGAAAAAAATGTCATTTTCGCTACTAGGTCATATGATTTCACTAACTGTGTACATTTGAAACAGTAAACCCAGCCAGGTGTATTTTAGATGGGATTTAGATTTATGTCTAAAGTAGCTTCTGGCTGCAGGCCTACCATTCATAACATAGCCTACTGCAGGCTAGTTTATAAATGCAGGCTAGTTTAAAAATATAAAACAGCGAAGCAATTATCAGGGAATCGTGTTTTGTGTCATAAAACTTTCTCAAATGTCTTTTTTTTGGAATTTCGACCATTTCACAACCTGCAGGCAACTTGGTCTTTAACGTCTCCTCGACTCGCTCTATGAACAGTGCGTCATGCCTTCTCTTTATTTAGTCAGGATTATGCATGTTCGTTCATGAAATAACAAAAATGCAGCCAATGTATGTAAGTTATATTTCTCTGTAGCCCGAGCGCCCTGACACACACACACACACAGTAAATTAGATATTAGATGAGGCAAAGTGATGCAGACAGTTATCTGTCAGTCATAGCGCCTGCATTGGCAGCCAGTGTTCTTGTCACAGAGCTTGATGGATCAATAAAGCTTTTCTAAATGTCTATATGTGAATTCATACGGGCTGAATGGCGCCCATCACAAACAGCTGATGACATGAATAGAGAGCTGCCGCTTTCTCTGCCAGATGACAGGCGCCCGCTGCGTTTGTGGTGATGGTGATGAAGACGGAGAGAAGGAGAGTTAGATAGGAGAGACAGCGCTGTTTATGGAGGCCTACAGCCACATACCAGACATTTCACCTCATTGAGGTAACTTTCTTTTAGGCGTAGAAAAAACAAGTCATATAGGACCAACTGTTCCCACGGCCAAAATTAAGGGAAAAGTGTTTTTTGTCATAGGCCAACTGAATTGGTGACAGCTTGTGGCAAATCTCAAGAGGCATAAAGGACCACAAGACTTAACGACTTCAGACCCGTCGCCCTGACCTCTGTGGTCATGAAATCCTTTGAGCGCCTTGTGCTGTCACACCTGAAAGACATCACCGACCCCTTCCTGGACCCCCTGCAGTTCGCCTACAGAGCCAACAGGTCTGTAGACGATGCAGTCAACTTGGCCCTCCACTACATCCTCCAGCACCTGGACTCCGCAGGATTACCTACGCCAGGATCCTGTGTGTGGATTTCAGCTCTGCCTTTAACACCATCATCCCGGCTCTGCTTCAGGAGAAGCTCTCCCAGCTGAGTGTGCCTGACTCCACCTGCAGGTGGATCACTGACTTCCTGTCTGACAGGAAGCAGCGTGTGAAGCTGGGAAAACATGTCTCCGACTCCCAGTCAATCAGTACCGGTTCCCCCCAGAGCTGCGTTCTTTCCCCTCTGCTCTTCTCCCTGTACACGAACAGCTGCACCTCCAGTCACCAGTCCGTCAAGCTTCTGAAGTTTGCGGATGACACCACCCTCATCGGACTCATTTCTGATGGTGACGAGTCTGCCTACAGGTGGGAGGCTGACCATCTGGTGACATGGTGCCACCGAAATAACCTAGAGCTCAACGCTCTAAAGACAGTGGAGATGGTTGTGGATTTCAGGAAGAACTCAGCCCCACCTGCCCCCATCACCTTCTGTGGCTCCACAATTGACCCTGCGGAGTCCTTCCGCTTTCTGGGAACCATCATCTCCCAGGACCTCAAGTGGGAGCTGAACATCAGCTCCCTCATCAAGAAAGCCCAGCAGAGGATGTGCTTCCTGCGGCAGCTGAAGAAATTCAACCTGCCAAGGACAATAATGGTGCACTTCTACTCCGCCATCGAGTCCATCCTCACCTCCTCCATCACCATCTGGTACAGTGCTGCCACCGCCAAGGACAAGGGCAGACTGCAGCGTGTCATTCGGTCTGCAGAGAAGGTGATTGGCTGCAATCTGCCATCGCTCCAGGACCTGTACACCTCCAGGACCCTGAGGCGTGCAGGAAAGATTGTGGCTGATCCCTCCCACCCCGGACGCAAACTCTTTGAGACACTCCCCTCTGGTAGGAGGCTGCGGTCCATCAGGACCAAAACCTCACGCCACAAGAACAGTTTTTTCCCATCCGCCACTAGCCTGATCAACAAGGCCTGGACCTAAATGCTACACTAACTAACGTAGCATATTAGTCCTTCCACTCGCCCCAAGACCAAACACCCACGATCTTATCTTTCTCCCCCCCCATCCGGCACTTGCCTCGGCCAAGGCCACTGCTGGAACACAACAATCCCCCTGGAGAACGACGCTCTTGCATTCCCCCCCCCCACTTCCCACAGACACCTGTTGTTGACTCTATCTGGGACCTGATTGTCTCCATGACACCGAGATTGTGGTGCCAGGCGAGGCGACTCTCCAGGCCTTCACACTCACGGACTATACATACACATACATACATACATACATACACATACATACATAATTACATACGTACATATACACATATGCAATCACCCCCCCCCCCCCCCACCCCACACCTTTGCCGCTCCTTTGTTTTTAGATATTGTATAGATATTTATATTGTTTATATTTTAATTAATTATTGTGCACCAATTACACCAAGTCGAATTCCTTGTATGTACAATCCTACTTTGCAATAAACTTGATTCTGAATTAAATAAATCGGTACCACAGTACCCCCTGGTGGCCAGTAGCAGTACACAGCTAAAGCACCACACTGGTCCAGCAGGTTCAGCAATAATGGTTTTTGTAATTTGTATTTATACCAAGCACCCTTAGGGTGTGTTGTAGCTCATCGACCCTTTAACACATACGTGTGTGTAATACATCACATATTATCCATTCTTCTTTTTGACCAATCGGGGTACTTTTGTTTTTTTCATGATGATGAATGATGACACATGTAGTAAAGGTCACTTTAACTACAGAGACATGTATTGATTTGATGCTTTAATATATAATACAATACTACATACATCACAAATGTATGCATTTGTAAAAAATAAAATATATAAACATTTGGTGAAATCACCACAAAATGGCCTCATTTCAAACAAACAGGCCTAAACGGTATGCCACCATGCCAGACTTGTGTACAGAACTGAGGCTTTATTCTCCATGTTTAAAATGATATGGATAAACCTCTCCAATGTGTGAAATGTACCGGAGAACTGTAAAGGTACAATATTTAAGTCCAATGAAATGTCAGTTAAAAGTCATTAAAAACTATAAGACAAACTAAACAAAACAACAATGTATTGACTGTGAACACAAACGCGGTGACCAGGCCCTTTAGTCTGGACGTGGATAAGGTCACTCTAATGTCTTTCAATTAATACATCTTCTCAATTGCACAAATTAAAGTGAACTTAAATGAACTTGAATTTCAAATTGAAATACACAGGGAGTTAAAAAAAAAACCATCTGCTTCTCATCAGGCCCCAGAACCACAACAAAGTCCACGGCGAATGAGAAGCTTCTAGCATCCCGATTCTTGCAATCCCACAATGCAATGCGCCTCCGGCGTGTGCTGCGGTAAATGGACGAGCCGGACGGAGCAGGGCTTCATGAAGCTCCTTGGGATTTCCCCGTCCAGCACGCTGACTCTGTCTGGGACCCGGGACTCGCCGCCGGCCTCGGGTCTCTCTCCTCTGCTGCCTTCCTCTCCGACAGCCGGTTCGTCTGCTGGCGCGTCCGTCTGTTTTTCTAGTGTGTCCGTCTGTCTAACCGTTGCGTCCGTCTGTCTGGCCGGCGCGTCCGTCCACGTGCACATCCGTTTGGCCGGTGCGTCCGTCCGTCTGCTCGGAGTGTCTGTCTGTTTTTCTAGCGTATCCGTCTGTCTGTCCGGCGAGTTTTGTGGAGTCGCCCGGTGCACTTTGGACGACATCGGCGACCGGGCCTTCATGCGGACGTGTGACCAGTAGTTCTCAACGTGTTTGGGAACCTTCCTGGGTCTGCTCTGCAGCTGGATCTCTACCAACTGAGACGTGGGCGCGTCCGTTTTGTCGACGTCGTAGTCGGGTTCGATCTTTGGCACTTTCTTCGGCCGCCCTCGTTTGGGTTTGGAGCTCGCCTGGATCTCGCCGAGACCGGGGGAACTTCCCGTCGCCGGTCGAGGCCGCTTAGGCTTCTTTAGCGACGGCTGTGTCGCCGGTGGCGGCGAGTCCGGGCAGAGCGCCAAGAGGTCCTCTTCGGACTTCCACCTCAGCAGGTGGACAAACGGCTCCTCTTTTCTGTCGTTGCTGTCGGCGGCTTCTTGCCGGTTTCCGTGCGGGTGCCTCTCGTCTTCGTGTTTCATGAGGTCTTCCTCCGTGCGGAAACACTCCAGACACTCCAGGCAGAAGAAGCCTTTTCCCTGCTCCAGATGGTTCCTCAGGCTTCTCCTGGTGAGCACTGAGACGGCACCGTCCCGTGCGTCGTTGCCGTCCTCCGCGCCGTTGAGCTCCTTGACATTATTGACCTTTGCGACGTCATTGACCTCCGTGACGTCATTGACCTCCACGACATCGCTGACGTCGTCCTTGACATCAATGACCCCCTCCTTGATGTCTCTGACGTCCTTGACGTCTTTGACCTCCGCGGCGTCATGCGCCTCCGTGACGTCATGCGCCTCCGTGACGTCATGCGCCTCCGTGACATCATTCGTCTCCATGATGGGGTTGACCTCCATGACCTCCATGAGCTCCATGACATCCTCGGCCCTAATGTCCCTGCTCAGTGCTAAATCGGTTGGAACGCTGGAGGCGTCAAGAACCGCAAAGTCGTTAGCAGCAACATTAGCCACGTTAGCCTCTCCGATGCTAGCGGCGCTGTCATTGTTGTCGTAACCAGCTTGCTTAGAATCAGCAGGAGCATCGCCAGCTTCCTTGAAATCCACTGACGCCTTTGCAATGTTGGCCATGTTAGCCGCTCTATCCCAAGAAGCACTAATGTCAGTGTCAATGTTGTTGTTGTGACCGGCTTGCTTAGAATCAGAAGGAGCGTCGCTAGCTCGCTCAGAAACAGAAGGAGCGTCGCTAGCTCGCTCAGAAACAGAAGGAGCGTCGCTAGCTCGCTTAGAATCAGAAGGAGCGTCGCTAGCTCGCTTAGAATCAGAAGGAGCGTCGCTAGCTCGCTCAGAAACAGAAGGAGCGTCGCTAGCTCGCTTAGAATCAGAAGGAGCGTCGCTAGCTCGCTTAGAATCAGAAGGAGCGTCGCTAGCTCGCTTAGAAACAGAAGGAGCGTCGCTAGCTCGCTCAGAAACAGAAGGAGCGTCGCTAGCTCGCTCAGAAACAGAAGGAGCGTCACTAGCTCGCTTAGAATCAGAAGGAGCGTCACTAGCTCGCTTAGAATCAGAAGGAGCGTCACTAGCTCGCTCAGAAACAGAAGGAGCGTCACTAGCTCGCTTAGAATCAGAAGGAGCGTCACTAGCTCGCTTAGAATCAGAAGGAGCGTCACTAGCTCGCTTAGAATCAGAAGGAGCGTCGCTAGCTCGCTTAGAAACAGAAGGAGCGTCGCTAGCTCGCTTAGAAACAGAAGGAGCGTCGCTAGCTCGCTTAGAAACGGAAGGAGCGTCGCCAGCTCGCTTTGAATCAGTCAGAGCTTCGCTAGCTTCCTTGGAACCAACAGAAGCATCGGCGTCTGCCGACGTGGCAGAGTTTGCGGCGCTGCCGACCGCCACAGCGCCCTTGCGTGAGGATTTGCGGCGTGTACTGGGAGCCATCTTGGCCCCCGGGTGCAGGCGTTTCATGTGACTTTGGAGGTTCCCCAGCTGTGCATAGGCGATGGTGCACAGCTCACACTTGTACGGCCTCTCCCCGGTGTGCATCCTGAAGTGGATCATCAGCCGCTGCTTGGTTATCTTGTCCTTGTGGCAAACGGAGCACACGTGGCGCATTTGCTTCTTCACTCCTGGAGAGAGAGAGACACACAGAAGGGGGGAAGAGAGAGAGAGAGACACACACACAGAAGGGGGGAAGAGAGAGAGAGAGAGAGAGAGACACACAGAAGGGGGGAAGAGAGAGAGAGAGAGACACACAGAAGGGGGGAAGAGAGAGAGAGAGAGAGACACACAGAAGGGGGGAAGAGAGAGAGAGAGAGACACACAGAAGGGGGGAAGAGAGAGAGAGAGACACAGAAGGGGGGAAGAGAGAGAGAGAGAGACACACAGAAGGGGGGAAGAGAGAGAGAGAGACACACACAGAAGGGGGGAAGAGAGAGAGAGAGACACACAGAAGGGGGGAAGAGAGAGAGAGAGAGACACACAGAAGGGGGGAAGAGAGAGAGAGAGAGAGACACACAGAAGGGGGGAAGAGAGAGAGAGAGAGAGAGAGAGACACACAGAAGGGGGGAAGAGAGAGAGAGACACACACAGAAGGGGGGAAGAGAGAGAGAGACACACAGAAGGGGGGAAGAGAGAGACACACAGAAGGGGGGAAGAGAGAGAGAGACACACACACAGAAGGGGGGAAGAGAAAGAGAGACACACAGAAGGGGGGAGGAGAGAGAGAGAGAGACACACACACACAGAAGGGGGGAAGAGAGAGAGAGACACACACAGAAGGGGGGAAGAGAGAGAGAGAGACACAGAAGGGGGGAAGAGAGAGAGAGAGACACACAGAAGGGGGGAAGAGAGAGAGAGAGAGAGACACAGAGGGGGGGAAGAGAGAGAGAGACACACAGAAGGGGGGAAGAGAGAGAGAGAGACACACACAGAAGGGGGGAAGAGAGAGAGAGACACACACAGAAGGGGGGAAGAGAGAGAGAGAGACACACAGAAGGGGGGAAGAGAGAGAGAGAGAGAGACACACAGAAGGGGGGAAGAGAGAGAGAGAGACACACAGAAGGGGGGAAGAGAGAGAGAGACACACAGAAGGGGGGAGAGAGAGAGAGACACACACACAAGAGAGAGAGAGACACACACACAGAAGGGGGGAAGAGAGAGAGAGACACACAGAAGGGGGGGAAGAGAGAGAGACACACACAGAAGGGGGGAAGAGAGAGAGAGAGAGACACACAGAAGGGGGGAAGAGAGAGAGAGAGACACACACAGAAGGGGGGAAGAGAGAGAGAGAGAGACACACAGAAGGGGGGAAGAGAGAGAGAGAGAGAGAGAGAGAGAGAGAGAGAGAGAGAGAGGAGAGAGAGAGAGAGAGAGAGAGAGAGAGAGAGAGAGAGAGAGAAATTATATGCCATCGTACCCAAAATATCTAAATCAAATTAGGAGAATGATGATGAAGGAAATAAATTAACATCTGTTTAGTTCTTTCCAATCCATTTAATCATTGCAGTATTATGTCTCAGTATGTCACCCGAGTGAAGGCTATTACGATTTTGGTTTACACTTGGTTTTGGTTTTCATCAGAACTGTAAAATACAACGCTTTTGTCCCATTCAACGCGCCGTTGAATGGGACAAAAGCGTTGTATTTTGCAATCACATTAAACCGATACCAATGACATGACCAAATCAACCACACCCCCAATAATAACATATTTATTATTCCTAACTAGGGCTGGGCGATATGGCAATTTTGGGGAGTCAGACTGATGAGACTCTGGGGCTGGGTGGGGCCACAGCCTCTTGTCATGCCGGCATGTTCTTCTGTTCTGGCCTGTACCACCCATTCTGGCTTGTACCATCTCCAATAAACTGGCTTCATACAACCTGGGTTTCCAAACTTCTCTATGACTGCCAAAAGTTCACACAAATTTTCAGTGGTGTAATGAATAAACAAGATTTACTTTACTTTGTCCGCTATGACGTTATCTTGTTGTGAAAGTTTTACTGTGGCTAGAAGTAGTAGAAATAGTAACCGCCACACAGTCTCTGACCTAGCCTAGTCCTAACTAGACCTTGGTACTCATTACATTCATACTAAA
Organism: Merluccius polli; assembly: GCA_030340625.1. Taxonomy (NCBI): domain Eukaryota; kingdom Metazoa; phylum Chordata; class Actinopteri; order Gadiformes; family Merlucciidae; genus Merluccius; species Merluccius polli. The sequence continues at coordinate 27,478 of JAOPHQ010000620.1, forward strand.
GGTCTAGCAGTGCTGTAGAGACAAACGATGTCTCACTTGAAGGCGGGTGCTGTTGAAGTTTAAAATCTATTGGCTCTGCCCAGTGCCACTCTGGATCTGCCTTAACCAATCGCTAACGTTTGGTCGTGACGTATTTCATGCGCCAGAAACCACGTTGCGCGCAGTATACAAACGGCAGATGCAGTGAGCATTAGCATTAGCCTCCGCCCGCCTCCGTACTTCCGCTCAATAACTGAAATTCACGCACGACCGCTACGTCACTGTTCTCAGGCCGCGCCTCCTGTTCGCTGATTGGACCGCAGATTTTGGGGAAAAGAAATCGTTCTAACATAGCATCGCCAGACCTTAGTACTGAAGTGAAATGAAATTTGAGCGGAAGTACGTAGGTGGGCGGAGCCAGGCTATCTCTGACCTATTTTCACCTTAAAACACCTGTAATTTACAATTTCCTTCTGACCATGGTTTTGAATTTACATACATTTTCCAAAAGCGTATGGTTATGCCATTATTTCCCAAAACATTTCCAGGCCTGGAAAACCTATTTTCACAATACCATTCTCTAACTGAGGGTGATTACATTGAAGTATATGGAAATGTAAAGTATGGTATCAGACTAAAACTAGTTTAAACTTGTTTAAAACCTCATATTTGATCATTTTAAGGACATATCTCTTTATTTCATGACAATACAATCCAAACTACACTCACCAGCAGCGACTGCTACGTTCCCTCGGATCTCCTCCTTGTTCTCCTCCTCGTCCTCCTCCTCCTCCTCCGCTAGCCGTGGACTAAGAGGAGCTATGAGTCCAGCAGGAGGGGTGAGATCCGTCCCCTCCTCCGGGTCCGGGCGGCACATCGTCAGGCCGGGTTGAGCGGGGGGCAGGGAGGAGGACGAGGGGGATTGGAGGCCCAGAGAGGTGCGGCTTTCCTGGGTTGGGGGCGCAGGGCTGTACAGGACAGCGCTGGGGAGTTGGGGTGGGGTATTCTCGGGTCGCGACAGGGCAATATGGAGGACGGGGGGCAACGTGGCGCCGGTAGCCGCACTGTTGCTGTGGTTGTTGAGCTGAGAGCCGTGGGGGCGGGGCGACGAGGAGGGGCTGGAGGAGGCAGAGGAGGAAGAGGAGGAGATGAAGATGGGGGTGGTGGATCGGACGGCGGCGGCGGCGGCGGCGGTGGTGACGGCGGCGGCGGCGGCGGCTGGGCGCAGCTTTGCTTCCTGTAGCTTCTTGGTCAGAGATTCGTGGAGGAACGTTGCGCTCCGTTGTGACACATGCATCCCGGCAGGGGTCCTAGCAGGGGTCCCAGCAGGGATCCCAGCGGGGGTCCCAGCGGGGGTCCTAGCAGGGGTCCCAGCAGGGGCGTTGCGTCCAGATGGGGACAGGGACACGCGAGACGACAGGCTGGGGTCCATCAGAAAGGCCGCGGCGTGCCTGGCCAGCGGGCGGCCTGGCGAGGTGTACCCGGACAGGGGGCGCCCGGGCGGGGGGGCGTAACCGGCCAGGGGACGGCCGTACCTGGCCGGGGGGGTCCCGGGCGGGGGGGCGTACCTGGCCGGGGGGGTCCCGGGCGGGGGGGCGTACCTGGCCGGGGGGATCCCGGGCGAGGGGCGGAACCGGTCGCCGGCCTTCAACACGCACAGCGTTTGAGGCGGGAGGTTCGCTTGGACGGCGGCGTCTCTCCTCTCCACCATCCTGGCCCCTCCTCCTCCTCCTCCTCCGCCGCCGCCGCCGGCCGGGAAGAGATGGAAAGAAGGAGGCGGCGCCACCATGGCCATGTGGTTGCCACAGAAACGACACTGTATGGTAAGCGTGCCATTGTTCTCCATGACGTACGCCTCCGGTTTGGACATTTTCCTCGAGACCTGCGTTCTCCAGGACCGACCGGCGCTGCCTCAGGTACAGGGCGGTCAGTTCCTCGCCGGCTAGGCGGCTGTCGTCGGGCGGGGACCGAGGGACTCACCCGCAGGACTCATTTTTGGGGGTGTCTTTGGTTTGGGGGGGGGGGGGGGGGGGGGTGGCTGTGAAGACAAAAAAAAATAAAAGTTGTGCAGGAGGGTCCCCAACTGGAGACACTTCAGGGACCAGGATGCTGCTGCTGCCTCATCCTGGATGGACATGAAACACACACACACACACAGCACGTTAGGCACCGCATCCCCTGGTCGAAAGGCAACTTTCACTGTGAAAACGAGTGTTTATTTTTTATGTATTTTTGTATATTTGATTTTTTGAAAAGTTGTAGTCGTAATTACCGTAATACCCTCTCCTTCCTAGATGCTGCCTATGGGCGGTTTAACCGTTTAGTCGGAGGAGAGGAGGGGGGGGGGGGGCTGAAAAAAAAAAAAAACTCATAAGAAAACTGTCTCACAACACGGACCGGGTCCGGATCCGGGTCCACCGAACCGAACCGAGCCTGCGTACCGACGGGTGGACGTTACCTCCTCCTCCGGTGGGTTTCGTCGAAGTAATTGGGAGGAAATAATAATATTAATATATGAGGAAAAGGCGACGTTACCTTTCGATGCTGTTTTCTGTCAGACGGGCCTCGTGAGGAGGAGGAGGGGGGGGGACGACGACGACATAGTGCGAACACCCACTTCCTGTCTGTTTAACCCTGGCGCTTTCACAATAAGGGTTGGAAGACGGCGCAAGAAGACCACCTGCAAAACGGTGATCCAAAAATACATTTCTTTTAATATATATATATATATATATATATATATATATATATATATATATATATATATATATATTATATATTATATATTAAAAGAAATGTATTTTTTATATATATATATATATATATATATATATATATATATATATATATATATATATATATATATATATATATTATATATATATATATATATATATTACATATATATATATATATATATTAATATTAATGTAATAGTAATGAATACTTGAAGCTTATTCTGCTCACTGGAAGACCTCAACAGTACATTACATTACATTGCATGTGAGTCACATGACATGTCAGGCATGAACCATTCAATGAAATACAACTTGTTGCTGTTCAAGGTGTCTTTATTCAGATTATTTATTTTATTTTCTTCATTACTAGCTCAGGGGTCATTCGTCATCAAAAAACAGTTTACATTTGGTTTTCCATGTGCAGGCCTCCTAAGGATTGTGGACACAACCTTTCTTATAGCTGACTTTACTCACTACTGTGTGGACTTCATAAAACTAAATATATATTTATCTTTATCTCTGCATTCGTTAGGCTAATATACATGATTTAAGAAGCGCGTAAAAGACAGGGTTAAAGTTGGGAGATTAAACCAATCTCAAATGTCCCCAAAGGCCAAAACCAGAAGCCTAACTTCACAGGGTCAACTCCATCTTTATGGGTCAACTTGGCAAGGCCAGACTTGGTTAGACTCCAGCGTATTGTTGCTGTTCATTATCTAAGTTAAACGTAAGGGGTTTTAAGTTTAAGATATCATAAGTTGTGAATATCAAAGAAATGATGAGATAAGAAATGATAGCAGTGTTTTTTAATCCTTTTGGACGTAGCAGTATATTGAGTTACTGTCGTGACACTAATCAGCATTAAGCAAAGGACGGTTACAGAGGTCTTCTGGTTTTGGCCTGTCCATCGGGAAGTTCATTGTGTAAACCTACAGTGTCTTTATTTTATAGTAGTCATCATTATTTTACACTATTATAATATATTATATCATATCTTTTCTCATTTTTCTTTGCTTTGATAAACTATAATTTACTTACAAATATATAGACAATCTGAATGCAGTAGTCTGGATTCCCCCTATAGTATTATACAATGAACAGGCACTGAACACACAAGGGTCAACTCAAATACATAGCAACAGGAAATCATGGGCAAATCTGGAGTGGGACACACACACACACGCGCGCACACACCCACACATTGTGGATGTGATAGGGCACAAATCCTTGTATATGTGAATGCACACACAGTTTCTTTGTGTTCAAAACATGACAACACAACAAACAATAAAACGTTAACAGTAAAATATGAACACAACCCATAACTATAATCATGAGATGGTCCTTCTGAATGGCAATCCAGAACACTACAGGATTGTGTGTTTGCTCTACAGACCCTACAGTCACACATTGTTGCTCTGCAATCCCACTCAGTCCGCCACTGTGCTTAGTATTGGGGTATGATGACCGCTACCCAGGCCCGGCGCCACCAGGGTCTCAAGGGGGCTTAGCCCCCTCAGTTGTATTTTTCGCCGCCTCTGTTTAAGCAAAATGTATCGATAGAAAATATGAATATAAAAAATATTTAGCGCTCTGCTAGTGCTGTGCTATAATGTGAGAGCTCTGGTTATTAAATGTATTCTTTGATTTTGAAACATTTGCTTTAGGTTGTTGTTTTTTAGCCTTTCTGTGGCTATTGCATGGTTAAATCAGTTCATTTTATTTTATGAAAAAGATGGCCCCCTCGCAAATTTGACCAGCCCCCTCAGTCACATCATCCTGGTGCCGCCGGGAGGAAGCCGGTCCATTCTGTACATACGTTGCTCTTTGTGCATGTGTCACATTGCAGGGATCATCTGAAAATACAACTTTATCAAGTATTCATTTCTCCATTTAATTATTATTAGCAGCACACTGGCTGCGAGCTGGCATGGTGAACATAAAAGTGTTCAACCCTTTAATATAAATAAAATGACGTGATCATGATGTGAAATCTTCTTCTGATCAATTAACCCTCATCATACATCTAAAATAAATAGGCTATTCACAGCATCTATCAAGTACGAACGTGTAACGTTATTTCCCAAATAGTGTAGCCTCTCTCTATAAGACTATGCCACACCCCATAAATAGTTTCTATGAGCAACTTTGTGATCAATTGTCTAACTTTGATTGTGTAGCAAGCAGGACAGTGATTCAAGGTGAAGCTTTTAGTTTCAGGACAACAATATCAGGATAAAGGCTGCATTCATACTGCAGCAACGTAAACCAATCCAAATCCATTTGCAAAACCAGATCTGATCTGTTTGGACCGAGCCTCTGAAAACACAGACTTATCACTGGCTTAAAACTGAAATGCACTAAGCAGTGGGAATACTTTTGCGGGGGGCCATACCAGGCGAACACACTGTGGGGCACAGAGGGCTTGCATGGTAGCACGCTAACAGGCTAGCAGCTAGCTAACAGGAACGATAGCTTCCGCTAGGCTAACAAGCTGACAGGCTAGTCCTCTGCTGCTGCTGCTGTGTGGTGGGTATCAAGACATGACTCCGAACACAGGGTTATGGCGACAGATGCTGGGGCCGATTTCATCGTAGTCCTTCTTGGAGTGACACACCTGCAAAAACTCCGGCTACACAGCACACAGATTAAATGGTTAAATAAATAGAATCAAAAACAGATGAACAATATGAACATAGCCAAGCAATACAATACAAGGGAATCATTGTCCATTGTGGCATAAGATAACATTGAGAGAAGAAGGTGTGTGTGTGTGTGTGTGTGTGTGTGTGTGTGTTACCGTGGATGCCAGCATTGAGCCTCCAAACCAGACGGCATAGCGCTGCATGTGGTGAGTCACGACTTGGACCTCCATTGGCTTGGGCTGTGCACACACACACACGCACACACGCACACACACGCGCAAGCACACACACGCACACACACATACATCACGAAGAATGTAGGCCTACATTAACAATCTATTATTAAAGTCTCTTATCAATAAATCAGTGTGTGTGTGTGTGTTTATCTGTGTGTGGCTGTGTATATATCTATGTTTATCTGTGTGTGTGTGTGTGTGTGTGTGTGTGTGTGTGTGTGTGTGCCCACATATGCATGTGCATGTGAGTGTGTGAGCGTGTGTGTGTGCCTGCATATGTAGGTGTTTGTGTGTGCCTGCATGTGTGTGTGTGTGAGTGTGTGTGTGTGTGTGGTATGCTGACTTTGATTCTTCCTCCACTGAGCTGCTCACTGATCTTCAGCCGGGCGTCCACTACCCTCTTCAGGTCCCTCTGCATACGACGGCCGAAGTCCCGGAACATGGTGGAGCCCCCAGATAGCACGATGTTCTGACACACACACACACACACACACACACACACATACACACACACACACATACACACACACAGGCACTCGCACACACATACACACACACACACACACACACACACACACACACACACACACACACACACACACACACACACACACACACAGGCACTCGAACACACACACACACAGTCGAGTCAATTTTATATTTGCCCATAATATTCAGTTACACAGTAACAGTCTCAAAGGGCTTAAAACAGACGCAGTGTGTGTGTGTGTGTGTGTGTGTGTGTGTGTGTGTGTGTGTGTGTGTGCCTTACCTTGTACAGGGGTCTTCTGACATCAATCGGGCAGCTCTGAATGACCTCATCGACAACGTCTGAAATTGGTTGCATGAAGTCAGGATTGGCAAACTGGAAGAAAAACATTATTATTATTATTATTATTATTATTATCATTGTTATTATTATCATTATTATTATTTATTGTTATGATATCATTTATTATTAATATTATTATTATTGTTGTTATTATTATTATTATATAATTTATGATTATTGTGATTATTGTGGTTATTATTGTTATTATTATTATTATTATTATTGTTATTGTTATTATTATTATTATTTAATGCGTTCCCTCAGTGTCTGTCCTGATTGGTTTACCTCCGGGTGGAAGAAGATCTCCGGGCCCAGGAAGCGCTCGTAGCCCACGTCGATGTGGAAGGGGTTCTTGCTGACGGAGTTGACGCCGTGGTACTGCTTGATCCATTTGGCCGGGTCCGAGTCGTACTTAGTGAACTCCTTCACGATGTCCGGACAGATGTAGCAGTACCGCTCCTATGATGGTGTAACCACACACACACGTCAACACAGGTAAACACAAACACATACTGATGAAATATTAATATGTGCACTTCTGTGAAGGATGCAGAAACGAGGACAAGGAGTAGAGAAAATGAGAGGTGAGGAAAGGTGGAGCATTGACAAGGAGTGGAGAGGAGAGGAGAGAAGTGGAGAGAAGTGGAGAGGAGAGGAGAGGAGAGGAGAGGAAATGAAAGAGCATTGACAAGGAGTGGAGAGGAGAGAAGTGGAGAGGAGAGAAGTGGAGTGGAGTGGGGGGTGAGAGGAGAGGAAAGGAGAGGAGAGGAGAAGAAGAGTAGAGGACCCATATGGAGGAGAGGAGAGGGAGAGGGAAGGTAAAGAGAGGGAATGCGAGGAGAGGACAGGAGAGGAGAAGAAGAGTAGAGGACCCATATGGAGGAGAGGAGAGGGAGAGGGAAGGTAAAGAGAGGGAATGCGAGGAGAGGACAGGAGAGGAGAAGAAGAGTAGAGGACCCGTATGGAGGAGAGGAGATGGAGAGCAGAGGAGTCGGTGCCTTGTACCTTCACAGCTTTAGCGGTCTCCAGCGACTGCTCGGGAGGGATCCCCACCTCTCTGTCTCTCAACAGCTGTTGGATGAAAAACGTGATGTCCCGCCCGGCGATGGGGATGTGCTTGATACAGCTGCCGATCACGTATCCTTCCGCCTGGTGACAGTCATAAACGGGGGGGAGATGCGCCCAAAGCTGAACCTTGTACCGAATCGCAAGCCAGTCATCGAGGCTATATAGGGACTGGAATTAGAACCATCTCAGCGAATGCTTCAAGTTAACAGCTGAAGCGAGTCACTACATCTCTTTCTGCTTTTCCGAGTGTGCGTGTGTGTGTGTGCGTGTGTGTGTGTGTGTGTCTTACCACAGGAATGGCATGGGTGACTCCATCTCCGCTGTCGATGACGATTCCAGTCAGGGTTCTCTCGCCGACCTGCCTGGATGTCCACGACGCGGCTAGCGCTAGCACTGCCTAATAGAGACATAGAGAGAGCCGCGGAGAGAGAGAAAGAGAGAGAGACACAGAGAGAGAAAAAGAGAGAGAGACACAGAGAGAGAAAAAGAGAGAGAGACACAGAGAGAGAAAAAGAGAGAGAGACACAGATAGATAGACATAGAGAGAGAGAAATAGAGAGCGACATAGAGGATGATGTAGAGAGAGACACAAAGAGAGGCATATGAGAGATAGAGGGAGAGAGAGAGAGAGCGAGAGAGAGAGAGAGAGAGAGAGAGAGAGAGAGACATAGGGAGACAAAGAGGCAGCAAAGAGATAGGGAAAAAATATACAGATATATTAAAAGGCAGAGTGAGAATATGTACCATAATAGATACATAGAAAGAGAGAGAGAGAGAGAGAGAGAGAGCGAGAGAGAGAGGGAGAGAGAGGTCAGTTACCTGTACAGCGATGTAGAGGCCAGGTATGTTGAAGGTCTCAAACATGATCTCCGCCAGAAACTCCCTGTTCTCTGGGGTGTTGAGCGGAGGCTCTGTCTGCAGAAGAGGAAGATGTACACACACACACACACACACACACACACATACACACACACACACACACACACACACACACACACGTTTGTTCTATGTTTCATCATAGAAAAGAGCAGATAGCAGTTGACTGCTTTTTTGTAAACAGACAAAAAACAACTCTTCTTCACAGATTGTCCTGTCCGCTTTTACCATTGCATAAAAAATCATCCTGTTGGTTTTTCTGTAAACCAATCAGACAGAAGCACACACACACACACACACACACACACACACACACACACATACTCGACACCACATACAGACCCTACCATGAGGAAGCTGTGGTCCTCCGGCTCCGCCCGCAGGTACTTGAAGATGATTTGCTCCATGAACTTCTCCATCAGATCCCAGTCCTCCACCATCCCGTGACGAATGGGCCACTATAGGTGCACAGCAACACACGGCGGATGATGTACCGTATGGCCGCCGCCATTTTGGAAGCATAGGAGGCGGAGCAATTGGAATGTGAATCATTATAATATAATATACCATGGTGTAAATCTAAAAGTCAGTGTTTACCACGTGCAACTATACAGTTATTCTCGGTATGCGCGTGTGTTCAGCAGCCAGCGGTGTCAGCTATCCTTTAGTTTACACCCACGCAGGACAGGATCTCACTGGATGTACCGAAAAATAGATTCGGACTTGGAAACGAACGGCACGGAGCCGAGGAGCTGGACACATTGGTCTGGTTTTAATCAGACTATTTTTTATCAGCACAGTGTAATTGTTTTAATTGATGTATTGTTGTTTGTTGCAGGTACTCAGGGGGGCACCGTTGAAAGTCACCTGTGTCTCCAGGGGTTTCCTCCATAAAGGTCATATGAATAAAACAGGGACAAGTGTCTCCACAGCTCCTCTCTCTCTCTCTCTCTCTCTCTCTCTCTCTCTCTCTCTCTCTCAAGGCGTCGCTGCTCTACCTTGGTTGCATAGTTGGGCTTGTCGACGGCCTCGTCTCCGATGTAGAAGTCCAGGTCTTCCACCCCTTTCACCAGCCGCCGCTGAGCCTGCTCCCCCACACTGGCCGACTCTCTGATGGCTATACCTGTGGAGGAGGACACCCGAAGGCCCGTTATACTCACACACACACACACATAGGGGAGGCGAGGGGAGGGGATAGGAGGGGAGGGGAGCTAAGGTGAGGTGAGGGGTGGGGAGGAGAGGAGAGGCGAGGGGAGGGGAGGGGAGGAGAGGTGGGGAGAGGGGAGGTGAAGCGAGGCGAAGCAAGGCGAGGCGAGGAGAGGAGAGGGGAGGAGAGGTGTGATGGGGGGAGGTGAGGTAGGGGAGGTGAGGTGAGGTGGGGTGAGGGGAGGGGAGGCGAGGTGAGATGGGGGGAGGGGAGGCGAGGTGAGGCGAGGTGAGGTGAGGTGGGGTGAGGGGAGGGGAGGCGAGGTGAGGTGAGGGGAGGCGAGGAGAGGAGAGGGGAGGGGAGGGGAGGGGAGGGGAGGTGAGGTGAGGTGAGATGGGGTGAGGGGAGGGGAGGCGAGGTGAGGTGAGGGGAGGTGAGGAGAGGCGAGGGGAGGCGAGGTGATGAGAGGGGAGGAGAGGTGGGGAGAGGGGAGGTGAGGTGAGGTGTGATGGGGGGAGGTGAGGTGGGGTGAGGTGAAGTAGGGGAGGTGAGGTGAGGTGAGGTGGGGTGAGGTGATTTAGGGGGAGGTGAGGTGAGATGAGATTGGGTAAGGTGAGGTGAATGAGGTGAGATAAGACGCCATACCGCCTTGCTCATAAAAGCATACGCATGTAGAAACTCACTGTGTGTGTGTGTGTGCGTGTGTGTGTGTGTGTGTGTCTGTGCGTGTGTGTGTGTGTGTGTGTGCGCATGCACTGTACTTACATGAGGGCATTATGAACTGAGGCTCTGTATTTCCAGCATAGCCAATCTTAGTGTACCTGCAGTCAGACACATGGATTCAGTGTTAGTGTTGCTATGGCAATGGTTTTCTTCCGGCTAACTTGCTAAAATTACATTTTAAGTGCTCCTGTAGCCTACATCATTGCATTGGTGTTGCTGAACATACTTTCACAAAACAACATGTTTACCGGCAGAGACAGACCGGCCGACAGTGTGAGCGAAATGTGTGTGGCCCTCTGATCTGCATGAGCGCCAGCGCCTGTGTGTGTGTGTGTGCCTATTTGTGTGTGTGTGTGTGTGTGTGTGTCCCAGAAAGCCCAGGGGAGATATTGTCCCTGCTGGCTCATTTTTTTTACACGCTCTGTGATTCACACACACATAGTTTTGGGACCAGGCAGTATACAAAAACCTGACATGTGGTTTAAACTGTTGATAGGTGATAGTACTGCAGTACTGTTGATAGCACCTTCAATTGTATTTATATATATATATATATATATATATATATATATATATATATATATATATATATATATATATATATATATATGTCTCCTCCCAGTAGGTGGCTGGGGAAACAGCGCCGTGACGTCACGGGCATCACAACTCCATCAGAGAGGAAAACTGGCGATGGCCATAGGCTGATAACAGTAACATAATAATATAATAATATAATAATAATAATAATAATAATAATAATAATAATATAATAATGCAATAATAATAAAACGCAACATCATAACGGACAATCAACCACGAGACTCAGAGCACAGTATAATCCTTATAGCCTATGAAGCTGAACAGAGAATAAGCAACGCAGCAGTCAAGTAGGCGTGTGTGCGTGTGTGTGCGTGCGTGCGTGTGCATGTCGTCCAGCTGTTCCGCCTGCAGTGCACACACACACACACACACGCACGCACACACACACACACGCACACGCACACGCACACACACATACACAGAGACTCACCCCGTCCCGGTGTCTATCACGCAGGGCGGCAACTGGGCCGCCATGCTGGGTTGCTGGTCCGGTCCGGTCCGGTCCGGTCCAGTCCGGTCCGAGACCAGTCCGCACTCAGAGACTTAGACCTAGAGAGACGCCGCGGCGGGACGGAAAACACGGGCTGGCATCTCACGTCCAGTGGCCACGAAGGACGATATCTGCTTTCTCTATATCTCTATCTCTATATTGTAGATCTAGATCTAGACCTCTCTCTCCTGGGTCCTGGGTCGTCCTCCGCTCCGCAGACCGCCACTCCGACGCGGACTGGGATTAGTCTCCTCCTCGTCTATAATAGGGTTAAAAGCTTATTTGAGAAACTATTAAAGCCGTCCGCCCCTTTCCCCTCCCTCCCTCCAGGCCGAGGTCCGAGATGTAGTCCTCCCCCCACCTGGTCCTGGTCCGGGTCCTGGTCGTGACCACTTCCCGGGTCAAAGGGACGCCGGGAGAAAATAGAAACACATTCTGACACGGACCCGGTAACCGGAGACCGGCAGGGGATGGGTGAGGAGAGGGGAGGGGAGTGGATGGGTGAGGAGAGGAGAGGAGAGGGGAGAAGAGGGGAGGGGAGGGGTGAGGATAGGTGAGGGGAGGAGAGGGTGAGGAGAGGAGAGGAGAGGAGAGGAGAGGAGAGGAGAGGAGAGGAGATGAGATGGGTGAGGAGAGGAGAGGAGAGAGGGATGATGAAGCAGCGACAGTCGTCAGCCGCTGTGCCCGCGCGCGCGCGCGTTCATGTGTAGGCCTACGTTTTCGCGCGCGTGCGCGTGCGTGTTTGTGCGTGCGTGTGTGTGTGTGCGTGTGTCAGCTGTCACATGTATACGGCTGGCGTTAAGTCTACAGTTACATGGCTGCTACTACAGTTGTATTACATTTCAATCCAGAATATATATATATATATATATATATATATATATATATATATATATATATATATATATATATATATATATATATATATATATATATATATATATATATATATTCTGGATTGATATATAAAAATATAAAAATAAATGAAAATACAAGCAATAAATGTATAACATGTTATGACAGACATACAGACAGACAAGCAGGCTGACAACAAGCAGGCACACAAGTCATGATGCGCATTTGGGATTTGCGCCAAACGCGCAGCCACACCACACTTTACGGTAGAGCGGCTGAACCCGGAAGTGCGGCTTCCTGGCGGCGGCGGCGTGTTTACATCCCGTGGTTCACAATCGACGTTACAAACATGACAGAAACGGGCGCACAGGTTGGGACGACACACCTTGTGAACGTTTCACCAGCCAATATATCGCATCAGTTTGGGTTGAAAAGTAGATTATGTCGACTCAACTCGTTTACAACTAAAAAAATAGATAGTTAATGAACTACAGCGAAACAGATACCCATCTAAGATAGCTGTTTCAGATGGTTAATGCCCCCCCCTTCCCCCCACGTGACGGAGATGCAAACTCATATATTGTACATGAACTGAGTGTCTGGCGCTAGTTTTAAAGCTGATGTTTTTCTGTATTTGTGCAGCTTTTCGCCAGGCTGGACGCACGCCGCAGCCTGGCTGACATTGAGCCCAGTCTGTTCCCTGAGGCCTGCGGACCGCAGCATGGTGAGGTCACGTGGTCACACGCAGAGCAGCCAGTAGTAGGCCTGCTGTAATGTAATGTGATGCCAATGTAATGGCATGATGTGCATGAAGCTGTATGTCAATGGGATGTCTTAGAGAGAGGGGGGGGGGGGGGGGGGGGGGTGTCTTATCCAACACAAAGTCCAACAGTCAGACAAACTTGAACTCTTTCCCACTTTTGTATCTGTGTCTCTGGGACAGGTGAGGTGGTTGAGTTACATGGTCTGGAAGGGACAGGTAAGCGACCTGTCGTCTAAACAATGTGTTATTAATTAAGCGTCTTTAATATGAGTGATTAGTCATAAACGTGGATACACAGCTATACCCTATTAACTCCTCAGTGTGTGTGTGTGTGTGTGTCTCAAGGTAAGACAGAGCTGCTGTACCACCTGCTGTGTCGCTGCATCCTGCCTGCGGAGGCCGGCGGTATGGCCGTGGAGGTGGTGTTTGTAGACACTGACTACAGCCTGGACATGTTGCGTCTGGTCACCATACTGGAGAACAGACTGGCCGCTGGTAAACACACACACACACGCACGCGCGCGCACGCACGCGCGCGCGCGCACACACACACACACACACACACACACACACACACACACACACACACACACACACACACGCTTAAACTAATCATTATGTGGTTAATGTTATGGTTTCGAGTTCCACTTTCACAAATCTGGCTGTCTGTTAAAGTCACTGTGATCTGATTAAATACTTACGTTCTTTCAGTTCTGAAACACAATCACGTCATGTCTCTACTGCGTTGAAGTTTGAAATATTAGTCTGTTTTTTTTTGTCTCTACTCTGCATCTCTCTATCGCCGTCGCTATCTCTGTCTCTTTGTTCCCGTCTCTATCTCTGTCTCTTTGTTCCCGTCTCTGTCTCTGTCTTTATATCTGACTCTATCTCTATCTCTGACTCTGTCTTTATATCTGACTCTGTCTTTATATCTGACTCTGTCTCTGTCTCTATCTCTGACTGTCTTTATATCTGACTCTGTCTCTGTCTCTGACTCTGTCTTTATATCTGACTCTGTCTCTATCTCTGACTCTGTCTTTATATCTGACTCTGTCTCTGTCTCTATCTCTGACTCTGTCTCTATCTCTGACTCTGTCTCTATCTCTGACTCTGTCTCTGTCTCTATCTCTGACTCTGTCTCTCTCTCGCTCTCTGTCTGCTTAGGTCTCTCTACCAGCAGACCAGAGTCCTCTGGGGAGTGTTCGGAGGAGGCCGCCCTGCAGTCCTGTCTCTCCCGCCTCCTGGTCGTCCACTGTGGCTCCTCCTCTCAACTGCTCCTCACCCTCCACTACCTGGAGACCTCCCTGTCCTCCCGGCCCCGCCTATCGCTGCTGCTTATCGACAGCATCTCCGCTTTCTATTGGCAGGACCGCTGCGGGGGCGGGGAGAGCGTGGCCAGGCAGGAAGACAAGCTCATCAAGTGCTCAGAGTTGTTAGCTAGATTACTGAGGTGTGTGTGTGTGCGTGCGTGTATTTATTTATTGTGACTTTGTCTTCCCATTATCCTCAGAAAGAGGACACATGTTTATAGGTGCAGTGTGTAGAATTTAGTGGGATCTATCTATTCAGTTGGTTGGTTTGCATCCTCACCGCTCGATGCCATTTAAACCTACACACTGCACACTTGCTTCACTTTATGGAAGTTGTTGAAGTAGTTTTATGGTTCATGGTTACTTTTTCTTTTCCTTCAGAGATTACAGAATCACCGTTTTTGCCACCTCGCACGCCATCAGAAGGAACTACAAGAACTTTGATTCTTCTTCGTCTTCTTCTTCATCCCCCTCGTACGCCGAGTATGAGCAGCCGTACCTCTGTCGCCCCTGGCAACGCTTGGTGACCCACAGGCTGCTTTGTTCCAGGGGAACTGCTGGAGCCAACATGGCCGCCGCCGCTGCATGCGCTGAGAAGCAGAGTAGAAGACAGGCGTTCACCGTTCACTGCACCTCCTCCTCCTCCTCCTCCTCCTCCTCCTCCTCCTCCAAAGGGACCAAGGCTCACAAAAGCAGCTGCTTCTATGTGACTGACGGAGGAGTAGTGTTCATTTAAAAAAAACCCTGATGTCTGTGATTACTCCTCGTCATTTTGTTCCTGAAAACAAAAGTCCACTTACTTTCTACGGCTTTGTACACCTATACACTGTATACGTGCTGTTCTGTATTAAGTCATTCTGAAGTCAATCGGTTTAATGTTGGTGCTAACTGACGCTGCAATTGATACACGGGCACTTTTCACTGTCAGCAGAAGCTGCGTTTACACCTTGTGTCCACCAGGGAGCACCACCAGAATCTCCTCCCCACACACACGTTAACACGTCTGGGGCGGTGCTGGGAGTTGAGGCCTGGGTGTATCATGGGTGTATCCTCTCAGGGTTAAACTGTGTCTCAGTTCACTGGTTTGGGTGAACTTAGACACAGGGCAAGGCACTCCTCTGCTGTGCATTGATTTTAACAACCGACATATCTGCCATGGCATATTTAAGGCCAAACGTTACTATGCTCTGAAATAAAAGCATGTGTGTGTCCAGCATGTGGGGGTTGAAGGTGTACCAGGGGAGGTGCAGGCTGAACATGGGCCATACATGTCCATGGTACTGGCTGCAAGCTGTTTTCACTCTCCACCCATGGGTGTGTTTCTCCATCTAATTCAAGTGCGCTGCTGCAGCAGCTATTTGGTGCATCTGTTGCTGCTGCTGCTGGACAGACCACTTCCTCTGTGCTGGACCTCAACTTCCTCTTTCCCCCTGCCTTATGGCAAATGAGGATATAATTCTTACGATATAAGTTATGATAAATCCATGAGATATATACATCTCTCTTCTCTCTTATTTCTAATTCCTTTCTCTGAGTTGTATGGACAGTATGTCTAACTTTACACTTTATCCCGCAAAACTTGATGGGGGGGGGGGGGGTTTAATGGTTGACGGTTCATGACGGTTCATGTTTTGCATCACCCACTGCAACGAGTTAGTATTGTAGTATTGTTGTAGTATTGTAATCCTGTGCCCTCATTTGGAAACCATCTTATCTTTCCACGAATAATGATATTAAACAGTCTGATGGCTACCTGAGGTTTTTGTTTTTTACATTTGCTTTTCCAAACAGGTTTCTAGTAATGTCTGATGTAGTGATGTGGTAGGCCTGCTACATCACTATATTACTATATCACTACAGCAGTATTTGCTCAGTGCAGCGCCATCCAGATCACCATGTCAACCCTTCTGTGGGTCATGTTGTACTCCCCCATTAAAAAAAAAAAAAAATTAAAATAATATTTTTTTATTAAGACTTGCCATTATTCTGGTTATCTTTACCTATATGACAAATGTGATTTTGGGCGCCACAGAAAAATAAATAAATACATAAAGGATGTAAACATGTTTTTAAAAAAGCCCGTTCGTGATCCAGTCCAGTCCCAGTCCAAGTCCAGTGAACGGCGTCGCGCTTTGCTCCGCGGTTTCCGGCGCGCCGTCTCTGACGTCAGAGCGGGCGCTTCACCCAAACGGCTTTCCCGAACGGCTCCCTCCGCCGGGGTTCAGACACACACTTTTTTTTCTCCCCCTGCTACAACAACACATTTACGCATTTACATTACGCAAACAAACAGCACCCCCCCGCAAAAAAAAAACAACCACTCGGTCCACGCCCCCCCCCACCACCCCCACCCATACGGATCCGGGTCCAGAACCAAAACCCGACCGTCGCGGCCCACACCACCAGCACCAACCGCCGCCAACCGACTCATGTTCGGCGGGGGAACTACTTCTTCCGCCGCCGTTGACAGGCGGTGCTTCGGTCGACCCGGAGAAACATGGCCTCCATGATGGAGCGTACGCTTTAACTTTACCGTATCTCTCAGCTCGCGTCGTCGGAGGGTTTGGGAGAGCCTCACCCGTCCAGCTCTCTCTCGCTCTCTCTCTCTCTGTGTCTCACCCCCGAGGGGGGGAGGTAATGTGTCGCCGGGAACCGCCACCACGTCGACCGTGTGACGCCGCCGCCGCCGCGTCGTCGTCGTCGTCGCCGCCGCCGGGATTAAAATCGGTTTAAGTTTTTTGGCTGCAAACCTGGAGAGGAAAAGGAGAATTGCATCTACTCCGTAAGGACCGACTCCCTTTCTCTCTTTCTTTCTCCCCCCTTTCTTTCTCCCCCCCCCTTTCTCTCTCTCTCTCTCTAGACTCGGTGTTTTTACTCCTCCGGTGGGGGGGGGGCGGTGTTGGTGGTGGTGGGGGGGGGGGGAGAACGGGAACGGGCGGCACCACCGGTACCGTGCTAATTTAACCCGGGTTGTGGGTGGTGTTGTCGGGGGGGTGAGGGTGTGGGTGGTGTTGGGGGGTGAGGGGGGTGAGGAGGGGGGAGGTAAACTAAACGGGCTAGCTGGTGCTGAAAATGCGCTTCGTTTTTGTAAGCGCGCGCTAGCAGCTAGCCCCCGTTAGCCTTGATGCTAGCAGCAGGAGGAGAAAAAAAGTGATCAGTCAGATTCTGGGCGGTCCTCACTCCCCTCACCCCCCCCCCCCCCAGACAGACAGACCGATAAACAGACAGACAGATACATAGACAGACAGACAGGAGGAAGCCGTCGCCAGCCGCTGTAAGCCTGTTTGTTTTCCATACGTTTCTATTGTTGCTAAGCTGTGTGTGTGTGTGTGTGTGTGTGTGTGTGGTGGACGACGGACGGACGGGGGGGCTCGTGGTGGTGCTGTGTGTGTGTGTGTGTGTGTCTGTTGTGTTGTAATGTGTACCCCCACCGTCCATGAATTAAGTGTATTAATTGGCCAACCCCCCCCCCCCCACCCCCCCCTCCTCCAGTCCCCCCCCCACCGGGATGGATGGGGGTTAGAAATGCATCTTGGTCTAAGTCTGTGTGTGTGTGTGTGTGTGTGTGTGCGTGTGCGTGTGAGAGAGAGAGTGTGGTCGGTGCACGTTTCAGGGCAGGCGGATGCAGCTCGGATATTGTAATAGTAAACACACACACACACACACACACACACACACACACACACACACACACACACACACATGCAGTGTTTTTAAAGCCATCCGACGAGCAGGGGGGCGGGTCGGATTATAAGTTATAGATCATTTGGTGGGGTTTCTTTTCGATTGGGGGGGGGGGGGGGGGGGGGCGGATAATCAAGCAGGGTGGTGGTGGTGGTGGAGGACTTGACGTGTTGTCATCGAGGTGAAGGATCTAGGCCGAAACACCACCACGTTAGGTTACTCTCGGGAACCTTGCTCCTCCTTGCTGCTCCTCCTCCTTGCTGCTCCTGCACGGAGAGCAAGGGAGGAGTGTGGAGGAGCAAGCTTAAAGTGTAAGGCCCTCACGTGTGTGTGTGTGTGTGTGTGTGTGTGTGTGTGTAAAAAAAACAAGGGGGTTTGTTGAGACTGAAGTGCCCCCCCCCCCCCCCCCCCCCCCCCCCCCAGCATATCAGCCCAGCGGGTTGGGAGTGTTGCGTTGGACGGTTGTGAAGTCGGTTGCACTGCCCTGGCGGTGACCTCTTGTCTCCAGGAGGTGATCAGACATGGGAATGGGCTGAACCGCCAGACACTGTACCGCTGATAAGACAAAATGTTCACACGTTGATGCATGATGTGTGATGTTTTCTCTTGACTGATTGTGTTTGCATTACTCAGTATTGTGTGGGTGCATTGTGTAGTTTTAGCCTACCCCCCCCCACCCCCCCCCAGGGACTTACCTGATTGATAAAGTAATACATCATTTAGTGTTTCCTATATTAAATTTGTAACATGAAAGTGATGACCCCCACTTCATGTGCCAATATAAACCAATGTTAGAGGCTGCTGGCCCAACCTAACAGAGGCCACATGTGGGTGTTCTGGGTTCATTAATTGACTGCTAGAGAGATATATATATATATATATATATATATATATATATATATATATATATATATATATATATATATATATGTGTGTGTGTTTTGTTATTGTTACAGATAGAAAGGGGGGGTATAGGTCAGAGGCCATTGTAGGACTGCAGGATTCTGACTGGAACCAGAATCACACATTTATTATATAGGCTAGTATTCAGAAGATGACGATTAATGTTTGTGGTCTTATGTGTGACATGCTGATAGAAAAGTGAAACTAATATCTCTTCTACTCTGACTATTGTTAAAAACCTCCCAATACCATTGCTGACTTCACTGACTTCATTGTGTTGCAAATTGATTTAAATGGCGATTAAGTTAGTAGCCCAGAGACACAAAACTAGCACCAGCCGGTGGTAAAATATGCAAGTGGCTGGTAGATTTGCTTCACTCACCAGTCAAAAAAACATGGTCTATTGAGTGGCTGGTAAAATGTGTTACTTTTGCACCCTGTTAGTAGCCTATGGACAAAATAAATGATATGGTTCATTAGAGAGATATGTTGGAACAATGTTTTACAGCCTATGTGTCTGGAGGGTAGCCGACATGAAACAAATAATGCCTTGCCATTGGAAACCACATTTAGGCCTATTACCTGTCAGTCGCACATCTTAATGTTGTGTATGTTGGGTTCATTAGGAGAGGAAACTGAGGCAAGTATCCAATGTCATCTTATCACTGCAGATTAGGGAGGAATCAGTCCAAGATTGCATGGAGGTGTGATTCGGCACATTTTGGGCTAATCACAGTTGAATTGTGTATATATTATGGTGCGGCCAATATACCTAAAATGACCTTCAATGGCACGACACGCTACATTTGGACCGCTCTCCAAATCTGTTAATTCGATGACGCTTGGTATTGTCTCGTTCTGGGTAAACGCTGTTTACATTGCAATATCTTATTCAGAATATTGCAGAGCTGGTCTACTCGATGCATTGTAATAATCGCCGTATGATTGTAAATTATAGGGGTTTCAACACTGCAGAAACCGCGTGTACTGGGTTAGACCAAAGTAGTTAAACGTCAACCGTCAGGGCCATTATGGAGACGCAGCCGTGTCAGATAACCGCTTGCACACAGATCGGCTCTGATAATTATTAGTTTTTGTGCAAAACATGTTGAAAGACACCCCCTATTAATGTTATCTTGATGTTGCTCTGTGTGTGCACAAAACATGCCAAACGTGTGTAACTTAAAAAGGCACAATGAGTAGGATTTCCCTAAAAAAACTGTCACAGACCTGACCTCTGCCTGTATTTTCGTCCTTACTTTGTTTGGGACATGTCTGGGTGTCTACCTTTTTGTGCAGTTGGTGTGTAGCCCCCATCCAACGGCACAACCGGGTCCCAGATCGTGCCGGAAACGGCGCCGAAAAAAAACGAGACTCAATCTGGGGTTGGCTTTCACCCGCCGGCGAGCGCTTCTGGTGTCATTTGGCCCGGGGAGGAGGGGCCGACTTTAAATGTTGTGTTTACAAACCGCAACTGACAAATCCTACTAGTTTGGCCTTTAACTTGTGTGCAAAGTACAGCCGGACAGAGCACAACTGATAGTAAAACTAAGGTTTTGACATACAACGTGGATTCATTTTAACGTTGGTGTTCGGTGTTGTACGAAGACCTGCTGACATTCATGAAAATGCCTACGCGATTAGCAACGTTGGCACCGAAAACACTCGACACACTGGCTCAGAAATGTGGCTGGTTTGATATTGGCTCCATGCTGGCCAGGTCACTAAGTGGGGCAAAACATATCTTGTAGTATCCATTCTGTCATGATACAGATAGCATGCCCACCCCAAGAGGTTACCTTAGCATAGCTAATAATGTGACTTTCTTTGTCTTTCGCAATAGTGGCAGCAGTGGCACGGGTCAAGTGCACTTGCTCAGCACCAGGGGTACAGTGGTCCCTCTAAGGGAAAGTTATCTTGCACTGTGGAAACATCTCCGGTTTCTTAACTGCTAATTATCTGTTAGCGGTCTGGAAAAGGAGGTCAAAGGTCACCGAGTCAGCTTATTGACATATGCAATAAGCGAGTGTCGTCATCATCATCATGAATAAATATTATGTAGGTGTCTCTTGGCGAGCTGTGAAGGGTTGACCTGCTCTGGCATTGATTATACTGCGTGGTCTCCATGCTTGGACGACGCCTGCTGTTTACTTATAACGACTTAAATCCAATCCATGTTGGTGGGTTGCATCGCTTGCTGTTACTCATTTCTTCTCCATTTTGTGATTGGTCAAAAAAGCAGCCGGCCATAGAAGCTGATGTGTGGTGTCAGTAGTTCATTGGGTCACAGCGAGTTCACCCGGCCGCTTGTCTGCCTTATTATAGTTGTCTGGCGTTGCTTGTAGTGTTGAACCCAGTTGTACTGTCTGAGTGATTTCAAATTTTTCTTGATGTATTTCAAGGTTCTTCTGAAAATGTTTTACAGCCTGCGGGAAGCACTGCAGATGGATTATATTGACCCAAATACTAAATTAGTTTTTGATTAGCTCTTTGTTTTTGGCTCAGCTTTTGCCAATAAGCTTTAACAAGTTTAGCTATGTCTCTTGTGTTCTTCCGTTTGCCTCAAAATGACGCAAATGCATTCAGTTTATGTAACCTATTCAGCAAGATGAATTCAGATCCATTAGTTACTCCTGGCTAGTCGGGCTTTTTTGGCAGTAAGAAAAAACAACCAACTAGATATTGTAGTATAATGTGTCAAGCCACCGCTTGTATCTAACCCCCCCACCCCTGTCATATTTCTTTCCAGGATGCCATCGGGGGCTCAGTCTCAGGAGCTCCGTGACAGAGGACCGCCTCCTCCTGTCACTCGTGCCGGACGCAGCGCCGGATTGGCCAAGGCGGCTGCCGGCAGTCCCACCCCTGAGAAGCGGCCGCGCGGGCGACCTCGGAAAGACGGGAGCACCGGTCGCTCTGCGCCTCCTCCACCGCCCCCAACTCCTCCTCCTCCTCCCCCGCCGCAATCAAGGACAAAGTAAGTCGAAGCTGCTATCTGAACACTTTTAGTTTGTCTCGGCCTTGAGCTGGCCATACACCTCCCCTCCAATTCTTCACCAGCTTGCAGATGAATAGGTTTCATTATTTGGCGCTCTTTCTATCATTTAGCTTGAATAAAACAGCTGTGAGGTAGATGGACTGCGCTTTACCAGTTTCAGTTCTTCTTAAGTCAATACTACGATCATTAAAATGGTCACATAAAGAAAATGGTGCGCTGGGAAACCTAATTATTACAACTTGGGTTTGCTTACTCTCAACCTAATCAATTCTGTATATTTATTGAGTATGCATTGTCAGGTTGGATCTGTAAAGTCATTGTCAAATAGGCAGGGTTTCCTTTCAACAAAGGAATTACAATCTCAACTCAGTCCACTCAATCAGAACACTGTTTTTGTGTTAGTTTTGTAGCCATAGGATAGCATGTATGGCCAAGCGTGAAAACAAACACACGCAGCTTGCCAATAATCGAGTGCAGATTGTATAAAACATAACACAAACATGGTATGTGTGGTCCTAGAGAAGGGCATTAACCCGGCCAGGGTTAGGGATTCGATTCCCATTGGGGCCACCCATGCCATGAGTGTGTGCACTCATGGTAATGTAAGACGCATTAGATAAGAGCATCCACCAAATATGGCATAAAGATACATTGATATATTTATATGGGGAAGACCAGAAGGAGTCGATGGTCGTGCCCAACGACGGGTGTTGCTCTAAGTAAACATGTTGTCTCCAGCTCGTATGCAAAGTAAATTTCCTCCATTAAAATAATGACAAATGAAACGCATACATCTAACCCCGGCCGATACCGTTCCTGTAAGCCTTAAGCCCACTACTGTACCGCCTTTTCCAGAGTTTACCATCCTTGAAAGGAATCGGACTATTTCACTATGTACAGGGCTCCCCCGTTATCACATTACCGGAGCACATGTAAACGCGTCAATCGAATCACTGCTATAAACTGATTATTGTCAGTAATTGCCCTATGGCTGCATGCAAGCAGGCACGTTTGTTGTGTGCCGTATCAGGCAGACTCTCCAGGACACTTCCACTGCTTTTACGAGTCTACAAGAATGTGTAGGAAAAGGCTTGAACAGGTCTCTAATGACTTAAGACAGCATGCAGCGGCTTTCCTAGTCTATCTTGCGTCCGCATCGTGATGTATCGTTTACATTTTTCCAAGTAAAATAAGACTTTAAGCTGGGACCAAACAGAACGGTGCGACTTGTTCATGTGGGGTTTGAGTGGTCCTAGTCGGTTAGAGCCGGCCCTGCGGCGCTGCTACCTCCGAATGTTAAGCTCACCCTCTCAGATTTGGTGACCGGATCCAAAACAGAGATTTTCATTTGCTATAAACATATTGTTCTCTTCCCTTTTCTACATTGCCCATTTTATATTTTGTATCCGGTGTGTGTGTGTGTCGTTCAGTTAGAAAGTAAAGTGTGTCGCAATGTACCGCTCGCAATTCACCACTCGACGTTAAGAGTATCTGTTCACAGGAAACCCAAGCACTACATAGCCTCGCAGCAGCCGCCGCCGCTTCGCCGAGCGTCTGATCTTGTCTTGTGTTGTCGATGATGAAAACTCCTCTGAAGACGGCGTGTCTCTTGCTCTCTCAGCCGGAGAGTCAGACTGAGAACGGTCTGCAAGGAAGTGGTGGCTCGATGTCCCCACAATGAGCCGGCGTGATGACTCGGCATATCTGTGATTCACTGCTGATAGCGTCAGCGCTTTGTATTTTACCCCGGTCCACATGAAGGGAGCGATAGGGAGGGAGTCGGCACAGGTTCAAACGGGATTTGTTTGGCATAGTGAAGTGGTATCAAATATGTATTACTACTATGCTGTATGCAAACACACAGGCACGTGTGTGTACTGTGTTATGTAAATCGTGATCACGATGTGACGCGCATTGATACATACATGTGTTTTTGTGTATGGTTGTGGTATTTGGTAATCAACAATGCATACATTCCAATATGCATGGCTTGTGTTTTCCGATGTAATGTGATTCTGATTCACACACAATGTGCACACCGGAGATGCATGCATTAGGCATGCGTCCATTTGCTTATTGTCAGAAACCGCTCCAATACCAGCATATAATGGGCTATACGCGAACATCTTCTACACAACTGAGGCTTCATCATAATAGTTTCTGGCACAAACAAGACATTTTTATGAGAACATTTTAATGTATGTACTCATTATCCACAACTACCTGCTTCATTGTTTATACATATACATACATACTTAATGTGTATTGGCTAAAGTTAAGGAAAAGTTTGTAGACGTATGTATTCAGGGATCGACATTAACGCTGGCCGGGGAACACTTTTGGGACACTTCAAAATGACTTTGTTCAGCCAATTCCCTAGCATGCACACAGATGGAGACTTGACTGTTTCCATGAAACGGAGACCATGACCTAACATAAAGTCATGTCTTTGTGATTGGAGGAAGGCTGTGGTAATGACGGGGATGCAAACAACTCGCTTTTTCGGCAAATGCCACATTGAGGAGCTAATTTTGGGTGACTTATGTGAATCATCTAGATCCGAAGAGGTTTCTGTTTTTCTGGCATTCCTGCCAAATAGAAAGCTAGAAAGCATATAAACAATACGATGTTTATCATCGTATAGTAACGTTGCGTGGGAGTATTTGTATATTATTTGTACTCCATACTTTCACCCGCACTTAACAAGTGCAGCATCAATTCCACGCGGATGGAAAGATCAGCGAGGTAATAGTTGGCTGACGACTATTGTTGGATGTGTTTTTAACTTTAGCTGGCCCTGTAGGCAGGCCTGGAAATTAAGCTCGCCGGTGAGTCGTTTACATTTCGGAGTTTAATTTCTCGGCCGTCGGGGGAGTGCAGTAAGTAACCAGGAGGGAGTTCAACTTTCTTTTTTTATTGCATTTTATTGCAAGGGAGTGCATTATGTAGAAATATGACGTGATTGATGATGATCAGCCAACCTCAAAAGAAATCCTGCCGGGCTTCCGGGACTGTATACAAAGCATAGATACAGATGCATAAACAGTCGGGTGACGTTACTCTGACTCAGAGCCAGTCTGATGCGCGAGGCAGGAGAAGCTCATTCCTACAAGTACAACAACAATTGTGGAGCCGAGCGAGGACTGCTAAGCATGCATCGCTCTCTCTTGGTTCTGTCATACTCTTGCACTAACCGCCGCTGTAACCGTCGAGAATATCGAAGGACAGACAAAGACTCCTCCATTCATAGTTAGATTCGGCCTGTTCATTATAGTAAGGATTAGTAGGACTCGGCAATAATAAGGAATTAATACACTATACACAAACTAAAATGAACACATCTCTGCTTAAAGATGGTCCATGTCAATTTAAAAGATTTTTTATTTCAACTCTTCATGATGAGTGAGACTAAATCAGGGTTTTTCCTATCTCAGAATGGGCCTGTGGGGTGTGACCATGCACAACAGTAAGCATGATCGGTCGGCGTACTGTAACGGCAATGAGTCTGTTACCATATTCGACAAAAGTCTACGCATTTTCCTGTATAAAAAAAACAAAAAATGTATTATGCTTGAGTAAATGAAACCCCATTAACTGACCAAGTGTTTTATCACAACACTGTAGCACACAACAGGAGATTGCTAGACATCTTCTTATTATTACTGGACGTTTGGGTGAGGTGGGGTGCAGGAGGCAAGACATGATGCAAAAAGTAAGCTGCACTGTTAAGATTTTAACCAGAAATAAAGCAGCTTTTACTTGATAAAATCACAGGTAGTCCTCTCTCCCGTTAGCACTAGCTTCACAGCGGAGCGGTCAGGCCCAGTCAAAACAGTGCAGCTTAGCTGGCTTATCCAGCGCCAGCCGCATGTGTAAAATATAGGGGCTGTCAATGAGAGGGGAGCTGACTGCTGGAAGATGTATTGAAGTTCAAGTTGCGCTTGTTCATAGGGCTGGCCCCAGATATTAGAATTACTAAATTATCCTTTGTTAGTTTTGTATTCGGATATCAGAACGCTATTTGAATACTTCGGTAGCGCTTTGACACCTGCCGTCCAGTGTGAGACTCGGCAAGAACAACAGAGACTTCACACTAACTGGTTGTAGTAATAATAATGATATTTATTGGCTGTCCTAGGGTTCTTGTCAGGATTTAGTTTTCCATTGTGGCGCTCACACTAGTCAGTTGCGGCCATAGCAATAAGAGGTTGCACCGGCGGGGGTTTTTAATAAAGAAAGGTTTTAATAATAAACTTATTTAGCAGCTATTTCAATATTTAGACCAGGGCAAAATACCAAACAGCTCTACCTACTAATAACGGCTTGGTCATTTAATAAACAAGAATAGAACAGGTCTGATCTTTTTTCCTTTTCTGGCGATCCGTCACCTACAAAAGCGCCTGTGTGATTTCTCTAAGGGTGAAGGGCTAGTCCTGCCATGCAATTTCATCAACATTTTGCACAATCTTATAACAATCTTATTTGTACTCTCCTACTCTGGAAGCCATGTGTTTTTTGAAACCTTTAGGCTACATTGAAGCTCTGCCGTATCAGAGTTGGACTGGGACCAATGAGTGGATCTGAAATCCGCTGATGTCCGCAACAGTCCTACGTGATATTGCAATTTAGCTTTTTGCGTTGTTAAAAGAACACATTCGTTTGAACAATTTCAAACGCTTCAGAAATGAACAGGAAAAAATGATTCTGCAGCAGTGGTCTTCGCTGGCTCCGATCAGACAGGGAAAGCGACGCACTGTGAATTGCCTTTTTTTTTCTTCGTTCGGACAACCTAGCGATCATTCAAAGCTTGATATTATGTATTCAGGCCAGCCCCAGACAGTTGTTGGATACATTGCTATTAAACACATTCGGCGAGAGAACTGCTGTTTATTGTCAATTCTTATCATTTTGGCGCTTCATCAAATTCCTCTATGCAGGAAAAACCCTGGACTAAGTACTTTGTTGTTTTATTCTGTGTGATCACTGGGGTTAGGTTGTCCCCATGTCACTTGAACACACAAGGACTGAGTGGTACTCACTAATATAAACTATATATACGCTCATCAAATACAAGACATTTATTAAAATACAGCTACTCACAGATTCCCTCGGGAACAAATGAATAGACATTTGTTTCTAAATGACTAAACTGTTTCTAAACTACTAACAGGGCGATTAGACGACACTGACCAGGGGCCCATTGTCTCATGGTTATAATATTGCCGTTACACCGTGGGGATTGATATATATTTTTTTAATTTGTCTTTGCATCCCTGCAATGAAAACACGACAGCCTTATGGTTCAGTTCAGTTCTCTGAATCCAATCATTCAGTTTGGAGGTATTGCAGTGCAGTAACCGTGATGGTATTGAACATATTGGCATCGCTACGGGTTGTGTTTGGGTTGATCTCCAGCCAACAATGTAAAGGTCATAAGTTAAAGTTAACACCACTGACTAGGCTAGGCTCTTTGTTTCCCCTATGGGCGAAACATCTGCTATGAAACGGTGCTAAATGACTTTGTGTTGGTGTCTATTCAATGTCACATGCTGGTACACAGTCAGCAGACAGCAATGCCCATAGAAACACTGGGGCATCATCATTTAAATAGCAATTAATGTTATGTATGTATCATATAATGGATGGGCCACAAACCATTTCTTTCCCTCTCCGTGGCTTCCTCTTTCTCTCTGTTGCAACTTTTTTACTCCATCTACTAATTGGGTCCTTTTTTTTTAATTACATTTGTCTTCAATGTCAATTATTTTTTATATTTTTTTAAATGTTTGAAGTCTTCTAACTGACACATATACATGCCTTATTCAACCAGGGCGAGGGGGAAGTTTGTGTGGTAGCACGCTGTTATTGGAAAGGAAGTGGTTAAGTTGCATGCTGGGTAAGCAGCAGAGTGGTCGGGGTTGGGGTGGAGGGGGATGGGAGAAGCAGAAGAGGCGAGAGAGAGAGCGAGAGAGAGGGAGAGCGAGCGAGAGAGAAAAGGAGGTGTGTACATGTGGCTCCAGTCCAGCCAATCAGCTACTCCAGTCCGGGTTTTGACATCGTCCCCTCCCCCAGAACTGGAACTACTTTCCACAGCACAGCTTCTCAGGCCTGTCAACAAACATACACACTCCTATACTCACACAGACACGCACTTACTACATACAACTCGGTCATAAACATAGGACTCACACATTTATGCATACATGTAGGAAACACACATTTGTGCCTCAACATGCCTCAAGGAGTCATATTGCAGACGCTGCTTTGTGTCCTTTGTCTCTTTGTGTGTGTGTGTGTGTGTGTGTGTGGCGTTCTGGGGACCAATAGGAGGTCGTGATGCAGGGTCATCAGGGTCAACTGGACAAAGTATTCCTCGCAGCTTGCTGCCTGAACAAAGTGTCTTAATCTTAACCTCAATTTGCCTATTCATTTAAATGTCATACTGTTTATTATTTTCAGAATACTTTGATAAAACAGATGTGTAAGTTTGACTCACTAGTGCAGCGTTTTCTCCGTAAAATAGGGGCACACTGCTGGATTTTCTTAGGTGTGTGTGTGTGTGCGCTCATACTTAAGTCCATGTGTTTAAGAGCATGCATGTGTGTGTGAGAGAATGCGTGCCATGTGTACATACTGTATTACCTTGCTGTAGGGGAAAACAATGGGTGGAGAGACTGAAAGATCAGGCCAGTAGATATGATTATGCGGGAGGCAGTCCGACGATGTGCAAGACAACAGAACCTTTCAACTGGACCGGCTCCATACTGACTCAGCTTCTGAGGTCCAAGAACCACATTAACCTTGGTGTTGAATTTCCAGACACACACGCGCACACACACACAGTGTGTGCGAACGTGTAGTCGAGAAAACGAGTACTCGTCAAGCAAACTATAAACAATTACAAAAATATTGTAATCAAAGATCGTTTTGTAGTAATTTTCCGACATCATAAATACATGATACTGTATAATGTTTATGTATTTTGGCCAAGTTTTGGAGCAGGATATATCATTAAATAGTATAAAGCTTTTGTCATGTGTTGTTGTTGAGAGGCTGTATAAAATAGGTTAGTTTTCCAACATTTAGTAGCTGGCCAGGTCTCCACCCGTTCAACAAGTTTTACAGTAATGATCGCCCGCCAAGAACGTCCCGACATCAAAACTGAAAGTGAAGTTTATAGCACCATAGCTATATCTATAAAGACTATAAAAAGACTCCTCACAATCACATTCAGTCTTGGGGTGAGATCATTTCACATGTATCAGCACACCACTGAAGCAAAGCCTTATGTGAGAAATTAGCCTATAATTGGCAAGTTGTCATACTGAACATTCGTGTGGTTAAGTGTGAAGATGTCTTAATTTGAAGGGGCACCCTGTCAAATTCAGAAGCACAATATATATGTCACAAACCAGGAAGACATACTATTTAATTCACTGTGCTACAATCATGGCACAATTCAAGTCTATTGTTAATCCTGTAAATGAAGTTGGAGAAAGTCATCAGAACGAGGTACATCATTATTTGTTGTGTTTCTCTTGTCTCTCTTCAGCAGGAGGAGTCGAAGTAGGAATCAGGATGAAGACACTCGGAGTCCAACAGCAAAGAAAACGCCACAGAAAACAGGTGTGTACTTGCGTGGCACATCTGTGTGCCTCATTAATGAAAGATGGTTGTTATGGAAACCAGCTGTTAACACTAATGCTGCTTGCAGTTTTCCACACTGCGTCTTTCAGTTCTGTTCTTTGTGTATCCCTGCTGGCTCTATTTAGGTAAACCTAATATGAGCATGTATATCATACCTATAGATGTTTATCTTGCTAGAATGTCAGAGGGATGTTTGATTTGGTGTCTGTTGGGAAGAACCCATGGTTCACTCTCGCTCGCTCTCTGCTCCACAGAGGTTAAAGAGGTGAAGCCAGTGGGCCGACGACGATCAGCTTCAAGAAGAAAATCCACCCCAGAACCTGATCCAGAACCGGATCCAGATCCCGATCCCAAACCACAACCCACAGAGGACAGGCTCAGTCCACAACCTGAGCAGAACCCCGCCCCCGCCCCATCTGACACTGAACAGGACTCGCTCTCCAAGGATGACCTGCCAGTGCCGAGCCCAATCCCAGATCCCGCCCCCGGGGACGGAGACAGAGCCAGCCCCATCCCTCCGTCTGTCGGTACAGAGAGCCAGCTGGACCCTCGCCCTGGACTAGCTTCTGATCACGGAGAAGAGGGCCGAGCCGATCCCCTACCCGCTTCCCCAGTGAACAGCCCCATGAGTAGCCCAGTCCCTAGCCCGAGAGCAGAGCCTGACCCTGGGGAACAACACCAAGCCAGCCCCGATGCTCGTCCCACATCGCCGGAGGACACGCGTAATCCTTCCCCCATTCCCATGGAAGTCACCTGCGATGCTACTCCCACCTCTGCAGAGGGCAAGTCCATCACCAGTCCTCGCCCCACGGAGGAAGGTACCAGCCCTCGTAGTCCCGGCCCAATGGAAGTCAATTATTCCCCGAGTCCTCTCCCGGTAGCGGCTAGTGGTGCCGCTAGCCCTACGCCTATGGAAGGTACATGCCCTCAGAGCCCTGTGGAGGACACCCTTTGTCCTCCTAGTGCCAGCCACATGCAGGATCCCTGTCCTTGTAGCCCCAGCCCTGTGGGGGAGCAGTGTCCTCCACAGGGCGGTAGCACCTTGATGGAGGAGTCTCCACGTAGCCCCAGCCCCGTGTTGGATCCCTGCCCGGGTAGCCCCAGCCCTGTGTTGGATCCCTGCCCGGGTAGTCCTAGCCCTGTGTTGGATCTTTGCTCCGGTAGCCCTAGCCTTGTGTTGGTTCCCTGCCCCGGTAGCCCTAGCCTTGTGTTGGTTCCCTGCCCCGGTAGCCCTAGCCTTGTGTTGGGTCCCTGCCCCGGTAGCCCTAGCCTTGTGTTGGTTCCCTGCCCCGGTAGCCCTAGCCTTGTGTTGGGTCCCTGCCCCGGTAGCCCTAGCCTTGTGTTGGGTCCCTGCCCCGGTAGCCCTAGCCTTGTGTTGGATCCCTGCCCCGGTACCCTCAGCCCTGGATTGGATCCCTGCCCTGGTACCCTCAGCCCTGGGTTGGATCCCTGCCCCAGTACCCTCAGCCCTGGGTTGGACCTCTGCCCCAGTACGCTCAGCCTCGTGGAGTATTCTTGTCCCAGTAGCCCCAGACCTGTGGAGGAAGAGTCCTGTCCTCACAGTCCTGTGCCTATGGAGACCACTGGGGGGAGCGACAGCCCCACGCTTCAGAGTCCTGTTCCCAGCCCCTGCCCCAGGTTGAGCTTCAGTCCGGTGGAGGAGGAGGACTCTCTGTCCCCTTTGTTCCACTGTTCCCTGTCGGACGACTCTGGAGGTTCCCCGGCCCCCTCCCTGGGGCATGCCAAAAAACGGTAAGATGTTTGACAATTATTTATTTTCTATACCAGGCTTGGTTTCTGTCTGTGTGACTCTGATACAACTGGGAATGTGTCTGTTTTCGGTGCAGTATTGGTAGAACCAGTTCAGCAACCACGACTTGGTGAACTAGCTAATGATGAGACGTATCAAGCAGAGGATAGAGATTGGAGGGAACATGCCTCTGGGTGGCTAGACCCAAGAGGACTTTTATTATTATTATTAGGCATTATTTGTGCTGCTAGTTGAGCGTAGCGCTTTGACGATCACTGCCTATGCTGTGCTTATTGATGTTCATTGTTCACCCCCCTACTGCTCCTAGTACCCTCTGCTCTCACTTGCTGTTACTGTAAAAGCTGAGCTGACACGGGCGTACTGCTGGGTGTCTTTGAACATGCCGTTCCTTTCTCCCCGCGAGCGCCTCGTAACTCTATGTAATTTAGCTTTTTGTTTTTTCATCATGGAGCGGCCCATGTCCACTTTTAACAGATGATTGTGACAGTTTGTGCGATGGTAGTTTCGTTATCCATTATATTACAATAAGTCACAGATTCACCCTGTTGATCCCATCAGCAGACACTTTTAAGCGATTTGCTCAAAACTAGGAAAGTGCCAATTGGGAGAGATCAAAGCGACTATAATACTTGGTGACTTACATTTTTGGTAACACTTTAGATTAGGGACCACATATTCACCATTAACTAGTTGCTTATAAGCATGCATATTGGCTCATTATTAGTCATTATAAAACACTTATTAATGCATTATTCTGCATGACCATATTCTACAGCTACTAGGCCATTAACTTTAATATTAGAGTTTTCCCGCAATAACCTCATAATTACTGCTTTTTGATAGTAAGTAAGGAAGTTGTTGTACATAAATTACAATCTTAGCAACTAGTGTTGCACCGATACCATTTTTTGGCCCCCGATACCGATACCGATACAGTATCGGCCGATACCGATACCATACCGATACCACGCCGTTTGGGGAAAAAAAAAAAAATATATATATATATATAAAAAAAAAAAAAAAAATATATATATATATATATATATATATATATATATATATATATATATATATATATATATACAAGCTTTTTTTCTTCTAATACTAAATAACTGCATACTCACTTGGATGTAAAATCATTGCCATCATGGCTTAATTAGTATAATTAGATAAGGGGGGGGGGGGGGTGTGATGCGGTCACTGTCTGTCCATTTGAGGGATCTCCCGCCTGTGAGCAAGACGCTCCCCGTCTCTCCTGCTTTTCCCCCTCTTACTTCTCCTTGTTTGTGTCCGCATGGCACCCCGGGGAGCGGGGGGGGGGGGGGGGGCATGGGTGGTGACCGGGTGCGTCGCACCAGCAGGCGGACCCGCTCACTGAGTTTCCCCGCACCGGCGCGTCCGCAGGCGGATCAACTTTTCCGTGCGCCGCGCGGCTGAACCGCGCGCCCTCCGCGTCTCCGGTGCTTTCTTTTTTTTGGTACATTGTCGTCGTCGCTTGTCGGTCAACATGCGCGGCCGGGCGGCCGGAGTGGGCCAATAGGATAGCTGCTTGGCACGGCATGCACTGAACACGTGTGATCACACGCAGCAGTGAGTGAAGGGAGAGAAAGACGCAAAGCGCTGCGTTCCAAGTTTCATATTAGTATATGTAAATGGCATCGGCGCATTATTTGTTCGTACTCGCCGATACCGATGCCAGCATTTTAGCGCGGTATCGGGGCCCCTCCCGATACTAGTATCGGTATCGGTGCAACACTATTAGCAACTAATTATGAATGGTGAATATGTGGTCCCTAAAGTGTTATAAACAATGCAAGTCTATAGGGCTGAGCAATTAATCAAAATATTATCGAAATCGCTATATGACCGAGTGTTGCAGAGATGCCCTGGCCTACACATTCTTTTCTCCAGATCTAAGAAAACATGTTGTCTGCTACAGACCTCAACAAATGTCACATCATGATTTTAATAGTTTTTTGAATGAAAATTAAATATGTGACGCGAAAATTATCATTTCCACTGATGATATATTGCAGTCGCAATATCAGTCGATATATATATATATATATATATATATATATATATATATATATATATATATCTATTTTACCATATCATTCAGCCCTACAAGTCTATGCCACAAAGTGAGTGACTATTTACCCAGCAGACAATAATCAAGAGGAAAGCATTGTTTTAGTCCGATAACATACTTTAAATTTCAATACACATTCATGTAATGACCCTCAGTTAGACTGTTAAGAATGGTATTTTGAATTCTTATCAGCAAATTGTGATATTTATTGATATTGTGTAAAATTCCCCATAACTATTATGATAATACATTTTCCATATAGCTTAGCCTTACTTGGTACCTCCTGCAGACCAGAAGCTGACCGCTTCCAGTACAGTACGGCACGTTGGAGAAAGCTATATGTCTAGACTGAGTTATTTTTCCTCTTCACCCCCACCCCACCAGAGTAAAGCAGTGTGCCTTCTGTTACCGTGGTGATGACCCTCCCCTGGGTCAGGGTCACCTGGTGGTGTTTGGACCCACGCCTGGCTATATCCCCCTCCACATCCTCAACCGACGAGCCTCGCCGGACCGCGACAACGATTGCCATGATGACTGCTACCACATGGACCAGGGAGGAGCATCCACGTACGGCTCTTCCGGTTTTCTGTTTTCCACTTAAAATGATAAACACAATAAGCATACATTAACTAACAATGCATTGTTCATGTGGTTCCAAGCATTGCTAAGTTATGAGTTATGAACTGACATAGTAGATGGAGATATTGGGGAATTTGTGAACGCATTTACATATATTAAAATGATTAAGAATAATAGACTAGATGATCTGTCTGTGATGCTTCATTATCTTTATGGCATCAGCTATTATCAACTAGTGTTCGTAAATAGAGAGTAAAATCGATCACAATGTTGTCGTGGCGAGATGGCATCCACTGCTGCTAACTCTCTCTCTCCTTTTCCATCTCTCACTCTCCTGCTTCTCTTGCTCACAATACGTCCAGCAGTCCAGATGGTTCTGGTTCCAATGGTGAGTAGAATGCAAGCAGCCACCGTTCAGTTTGAATGTTGAAGCCAATTAGGATGTCTTAATTGACAATGTGTATCCCCATTACCGAACATTACCCTTGGCATAAACCAAGTTTGTCTGTAACGCCTGGGACACGCTGCCTGCCTGAGCCATATGGCCTGCGTGAGACGGGGAAAAAAAATACAGTTTCGATGTCTATAGCTGTAGAATATGTGACAGACATGAATAAAATATAACGTTGCCTGTGTGGACAACGCAGGCGTGCGAGCCGCAGCAGAGAGGTAACGGCTCACCCAGGCAGTGTGTCCCATTGAGGTGGCTGTTCTCCTTATAAAATGCAATCCATGTTGAGCGTGTGGGAAAGGAAAACTGAGCCTAGAGACTGATGTGCGTTGCCGGTGTTCAATGTGATGTCTTTCAGATGAGGAGATGGACCAGAGGTCTTCCACAGAGTTCATACAACAACTGGGTGCTATTGGGCTGCCCCATGACATCAACGTCCAATCACTGTTTGATCCCACAGGTACACACGCATGCACGCACACGCACACACTCATTCTTTTCTTTCCGTGTTAGTATTGGAACTAACAAAAGAACAGGGAGAATAATTTCAAAGTCAGAAATATGAATTGAAGCACTTTGAGTTACTGTAATACACACAAGTTATATAATGCATTGGAAGTGGCTTACTGTTTAACAGGTTCTGAGTGCACACACACACACTAATGGGCCTATTTAGGCTGGCTTCATAATGATGAAAAAGCCTGGCTATAATGAAGTCACTGATTGGCTTGCCACTTAGATGGCCAGATGCATGCTGGGAAAGAAGTATAAATGGAGTCATTTACAACTGCCTGAGTAGGCTGCCTAACCACAACCTGTGTGTTTTGGTGTTAACTGTGTGTGTGTGTGTGTGTGTGCGTGTGTGTGTTTGTGTGTGTCTAGGCCAGTGCTGTGCTCACCTGCAATGTGCATCCTGGTCAGAAGGGGTGTGTCGAGGAGAGGGCCAATCATTGCTCTACGTCGACAAAGCCATCGACTCAGGAAGCACGCAGGTATGGATGACCGTATTAACCCAGTTAACCGATATGCTGGTCCTCAGGATGGACCTGATCTATAGTTAAAGTCTGCATCGCTGAACTCACATTTCCACTGTCCTGTCCAGGTGTGTGTGTTTTGTCTTCGCCTGGGGGCGTCGTTACGTTGCCAGGAAACGGGATGTGGGCGGAGCTACCACTACCCATGTGCTGCAGCAGCGGGGGCACACCAAGACTGGGAGCAGAGACACACGTTTTGTACTCGACATACACCTGCAGGTACACACACACACACACACACACACACACACACACACACACACACACACACACACACACACACACACACACACACACACACACACACACACACACACACACACACACACACACACACACACACACACACAGAAATACTGTCTAGACCAGGGGTGTCAAACTTGCAGCCCACGGGCCCGCGAAAGGGTCCAATCTGGCCCACTGGATACTTTGCAAAGTGTAAAGATTTCAGAAAAATCATTAATTTAGATTTTTGGTTTGTAAGGCAGGGAATAACTTAACCTTGTTCCTCAATAACTTCCACTTCAGTTGGTGTGGTGATGCCAGCATTACCTCACAGGAGTGGAAATGTATGGAAAATTAAAATAATTTCAAGATCTCGACAAGTTGTTCAAATTATAAAGAAGTAAAATACTATATTGTTGTTCAGTTCCAAAATACATGTGACTAAGTAACGTTTTGAGCCTTTCTAGATCCACTGTGATCTGTAAATTGTAATGCACATGTAATGACAGACATATTGACTGAGACATATTGTTGAAGTTGCTCTTATTTTTCAGGCTGTTTTCAAAATGTGTTACTTGTACTTCTTGACACTAAAAGAAATGGACAAATTGGGAGGTGTTGTTATTCATAGGTTATTATGCAATGGTTTTACTGGTCCAGCCCACTTGAGATCAAATTGGGCTCTATGTGGCCCATGAACTAAAATGAGTTTGACACTCCTGGTCTAGACACACACATCTGCTTTCTAACATTGTTGCTCTGTATTTCTCTCTTTATCTCTGCCATCCCCCTTTCTTGTCCTCTAGTTTCGTCTCAGTGTGTGTTGTGTTCCGATGTGGGTGACGTCGACAACCAGCTGATGTGTTGTTGTTGTGGTAACTGTTACCATGGTAGCTGCCTGGACCCCCCCATAACGCCGACCCCTCTTTGTAGGGCTGGCTGGCAGTGTCCTCTCTGTAGGGTCTGTCAGACCTGCAGGTAAAACACACACACTTGTTTACGGCATCTTTCTTTAACCCTTTTTGCATTATTGTGAATTTCAAAATTGGTATATCATTTTGGAGGATTTAACTGTGTGTGTGTGTGTGTGTGTGTGTGTGTGTGTGTGTGTGTGTGTGTGTGTGTGTGTGTGTGTGTGTGTGTGTGTGTGTGTGTGTGTGTGTGTGTGTGTGTGTGTGTGTGTGTGTGTGTTAGGTTGCAAGGAGATGAAAATGTGCTGCTAGTGTGTGAGCGGTGTGATAAAGCCTATCACACGCTTTGTCTCACACCTGCCTTGGAAGAAACGCCTGGAAACCGCTGGAGGTGTAAGGTGAGATCCGCACACACACTTGGTTGGCACAGAGACACATCAGCTCTAGTACAGAATCCAAGAGAATATATATGTCAACATGTTGGGATGACTTGAGGCAGAATACTTCCTCTGGGTGGGAATTTGAAGTAGATATCTACAGTTAAAGGCTCTCGCTTACTGTTGTATGTAGATATGGGGCTCCCACTGCAGTGGGTTTTCCATAATCCTGTGGTGCACAGGACACTACACTAAGCTTGCTAGCTAGTGAGCTAATACTGTTGCTCTTAATCATTGAGCGTAGAGGTCTTTGTCTACTGGCTATCGTCGATTGATTCCCATCCATGTGGATTGAACTTTGTATCGCCCTGCTCCTGTTTATGACCTCTCCCCATTGTCCACAGAACTGCCGAGTGTGCAAACGGTGTGGCGTGAGATCATCGGGCCAGTGGGCCAATCACCCGTCTCTGTGTGAGTCATGTGACCCAGGCCTGCCCTGCCCACTCTGCGACCAGGCGTCAGATCCCTCTTCCATGCAGAACCATCTAACCTGTTGGTCCTGCTATAGGTACAGCACTCGCAACCAACTCAACCCACACACCGCTGTACTTGGCATACATGCACAAATTATAAATACACGAAAAAACACTGTTGCATCGCATTTCGAAAACCTGTTCCATATGTACATCTGACCCGTGTTTTGGTGTGATCTCTCCAGGTCTGTCCATGTGCAGTGCGCTGGACCGGCTGACACATTGGATCCCGACAGCTACACTTGCTCCTTCTGCAAGACTCTGGAGGACTCTACCTCAAATGCGTTCGAACAGACTCTGCCCCCATCAGAGACTCCACCCATCAGCTGTACTGAGACTACGCCGTCGTCTCCACACGCCCCGCCCTCATCTTCGCAGCCTCCAACATCCCCTGCCGAGGCGCCATCCTCTCCTGTACAGGCCCTACTCTCGCTGCTGCCACAGCACCCACTTTCACTGCCACAGGCTTCGTCCACTTCAACACAAGCGCCTCCCTCTCCTCTACCAGCCCCACCTGCTCCTGTACAAGCCCCGCCTTCTCCTGTACAAGGCCCA
The DNA here is from genome assembly GCA_030340625.1 of Merluccius polli. Lineage (NCBI taxonomy): Eukaryota > Metazoa > Chordata > Actinopteri > Gadiformes > Merlucciidae > Merluccius > Merluccius polli. Next base: position 65,497 of record JAOPHQ010000620.1, read on the forward strand.
CCTTCTCCAGTACAAGCCCCGACTTCTGCTGTACAAGACCCACTCTCTCCTGTACAAGCCCCAGAAGCCCCACCCTCTCCTGTACAAGCCCCAGAAGCCCCACCCTCACCTGTACAAGCCCTCGAATCCCCGCCTTCTCCTGTAAAAGCCCTAGAAGCCCTGCCTTCTCCTGTACAAGCCCCACCCTCTTCTGTTCAAGCCCCGCCCTCTCCTGTTCAAGACCCACCCTCTCCTTTTCAAGCCCTGCTCCGGCTGCCACTGCGCCAACTCTTACTGCCACATGCTCCTCCCTCTTCTATACAGGGTCCTCCTTCTCCTCTACAAGCCCCACTCTCTCCTCTACAAGCCCCACCCTCTCCTCTACAAGCCCCAATCTCTCCTGTCCAAGCCCCACCCTCTCCTGTACAAGCACCAATCTCTCCTGTACATGCCCAACTATCTCCTGTGCATGCCATAGAAGCCCCTCCCTCTCCTGTGCAAGCCCTAGAAGCCCCGCCCTCTCCTGTACAAGACCTAGAAGCCCCACCCTCTCCTGTACAAGCCCCACCCTCTCCTGTACAAGCCCCACTCTCTCCTGTACAAGCCCCACCGTCTCCTGTACAAGCCCTAGAAGCACCATCCTCACCTGTACAAGCCCCACCGTCTCCTGTACAAGCCCTAGAAGCCCCATCCTCTCCTGTACAAGCCCCACTCTCTCCTGTACAAGCCCTAGAAGCCCCATCCTCTCCTGTACAAGCCCCACTCTCTCCTGTACAAGCCCCACCATCTCCTGTACAAGCCCCACCATCTCCTGTACAAGCCCTAGAAGCCCCACCTTCTCCTGTACAAGCCCCACTCTCTCCTGTACAAGCCCTAGAAGCCCCATCCTCTCCTGTACAAGCCCCACCGTCTCCTGTACAAGCCCCACCCTCTCCTGTACAAGCCCCACCCTCTCCTGTACAAGCCCCACCCTCTTCTATACAAGCCCCGCCCTCTCCTGTACAAGCCCCGCCCTCTCCTGTAGAAGCCCCACCTTCTCCTGTAGAAGCCCTGCCATCTCCTGTAGAAGCCCCGCCCTCTCCTGTACAAACCCCACTCTCTCCTGTACAAGCCCTAGAAGCCCCACCGTCTCCTTTACAAGCCCCACCCTCTCCTGTACAAGCCCCGCCTTCGCCTGTACAGGCATCAACTTCGCCTGTACAGGCATCAACCTATCCTGTGCAAGCCCCTCCCTCTCCATTACAAGCCCCACCCTCACCACAACAAGTCCCACCTTCTCCTGTACGGGCCCCTCCCTCTCCTGTACAGGCCCCTCCCTCACCACAGCAGGCTTTAGCATCTTCTGTACTGGCATCAGCTTCCCCTGTACAAGCCCCTTCCTCTCCGCAACATGCCCCAACATCCTCTGAATGGGCTTCACCTTCTCCTGCTGTTGACGCTCCACCCTCACCACAGCAGGCTTTTCCTTCTCCTGAACAGGCTCCACCCTCACTGCAACTAGCTCTGACCTCTCCCCAGCAGACTCCACCTTCTCCTGAACAGGCTCCTCCTTCTCCTGAACAGGCTACTCCTTCTGAAGAGGCTCCTCCTTCTCCTGAACAGGCTACTCCTTCTGAAGAGGCTCCTCCTTCTCCTGTACAGGCTCCTCCTTCTCCTGAACAGGCTCCTCCTTCTCCTGAACCGGCCCCAGCATCACCGCTCCGAGTTCCACTTTCACCGCAATGTCCTTCGCCCCCTCCCACAGAGGAGCCATTCATCTGTCCACAGAATGTATCCTCTTCACCAGTGTGTCCGCTGTCACCTTCAAAGGTCCCAACCTCACCTTCCCATTCTCCAACCTGCAGCCCACTTCACGCTGCACACAGTTCAACAAAGGCTTCATCAGCCGGCTCTACTCATAGCCCTTCCCAGCTCACACTGGCAGAGCCCATGATGAGCGTAACACAGACCCCTCATGGTCCTCCCTCGCCCCGCACTGACCACGTCACCTCCAGTCAGACGCAACAGAGTGCTGGGCAAGACAGCCCTGTGAATCCCCCCTCAAGTCTTGCTGTGCAGATCACAGAGGACCAGCTAGGGCCTTCAGAGACTGAGGCTGAACTAACTGCCATGCATGGCAGCCCTGCACATTCACACTACAGCGGGACTCAACACAGCCCTACACAACCCAGGCCTAGTTCCGTCTTGGCTGAGCTCAGCTCTGTGGAGGTGGAGCACAGGCCCACGACGTCACACACATCTACACAGGACATGACTGCACAGACACAGCCAAGTTCTATCCCCAGTAGCCCGACTAATCTGAATATCACACAATCTGACCTTAGTGCACAATGCAGTCTAGTAATTTTTGCTCCGTCTTCACCAATTCCTTCATCACCAGAGCGTCGGCCCACAGAAGAACCTACACTGGACCAGCGGAGCCCCCCTGAAACAAGTATTCCCCCTCTGCCTGCTCCCCCTAGCCCAACATTGTGTGAGGCTGAACAGGACTTTTCTACACTGGACCGGGGAAGCCTTTTACTCACCTACTGTAGTCCGACTCTCACGTTAAGAACCCAGGTGGTCAGAACGCCTCGCTCAGCTCCATGTAGCCCCTCCCAGTCACCTGTCAGACCCACACAATGTAGTTGGTCACAGCCTGCTAGCCCTGCACAGCTAAGTGGTACACCTCTAAGTACAAACGAAAAGAGCTCTGCAGAACTAAACACAGAGGCGCCTGGCTCTACGAAGACAAGTCCTAGCCATGAAAACCAAACACTGGAAAGTAATCTTGCCAATCTTGCCCCTACTCTTGACCTGCCTTCTGCCTCCTCCCCATTTTGCTTTCCCATGCCTAGCCCTGTTAGCCTTGAAGACTCTAGTGTACTTCCTATCCCTGCACTGCCCACTTCTGAAAACCTCCACCAGGGTATAACCTCAGAAGGACTCGACAACCAAGCTAGCTCTACTGAATCTCGAGAAATAGTGAATATCCTCACACCAGCTAGCCCAGCTACAGAACGATCCCATGTCAGCCCCTCTCATGTCTCTTCTCACGCTAGTCCCAGCCATCCTAGCGAAATGTCCGCTGCACACTCTCCTGCTAGTGTCGGTCTTGCCCAAGACTCGCCTACTGCCACCACTGTCCATATGAGCCCAACGCATCAAGCTAGTGCCTCACCACTGTCTAAAAGTCCCTCCCCTTCCACCGCAACTCAGGACGAGCAGATTGAGATGCCTGTAGCCACCCGCTGTCATTCTGATTCAATACAAGATAGCCTTATCCATGGTAGTTCCCCTCAGACTAGCCCTGTCCATTCAAAGTCAACATGTGCTGCTAGCCCAATCCACAACGAGGCTAATGTTGGCACCACACACTTGACTTGTGCAGGGGGTAGTCCTTCACACCATCCCACTACCTCAAGTCCCACTCTTGTCAGTACAGCAGAGTCTACTTCTGTTGGTAGCCTCACGCATGTGCAAGCCAACTGCGGTTCCTCACATGCCAATCAGGTAGAGGTTAGTCCCATAGCGACATCGGCTAGCTTCAGTCCCATGTCCACAGACGCTAACCTCGTCCATAGTCCTGCAAACGATATTAGTCCCGTTTCAATATCCAGTACTTGCCAAACACAAGTAAGCCCAGTAAACACCAGTTGTGCGAGCGTCACCCACAGTCCGGCTGGGTCTAGCCCTTCTGCCCACGCCAGTCCGCTCCACGATCTCTCCAGTCCATCCCACTCTAGCCTGCTTCATGCACATAGTCCCCAGCAGGCGGACTCGACACATAGCAGTCTTCCAAATGCGAGCCCTGCACACAGTCCGGCGCACACCAATGAAATCTGCGCTAGCCCAACAAACAGTGCAGTCGAGACCAGTAAACCCTGTGCTAGCCCTAAACCAAGTCCGCCGCACGCCTCCGATCCCTACACCAGCACCACACGCAACGACGAAACCTGTGCCAGCCCCGCGCATAGTCCAACACACACCAGTGATCCTCGCGAAAGCCCTCTTACTAGTCCTCTCCACACCAGTGAACCCTGTAGTAGCCCTATGCACACTGTCGCCTCAACCAGTCCTCTTCAGGTAGACCCTAAATCTGTTAAAAGTACAGATTGTTTTAGCCACAGAAGCTCAACACCTGCCAGCCCCTTGCACGACGACGCCTCTACTGTTAGCTTAAGGCCAATTAGTCCTTCACAAACCCAGGAAACCTCGGTTACAGAGGCCCAGGACCTAATTGCAAGCGCCCCTTATGAAAGTCCTGCTAGCCCTGTTCATTCTAGTTTCTCTCAGGCTGCTACATGCCACACTAGCCCTGTCCACGCTAGTTCACCACCGTCTACTCCGATCCATGTTGGCTCTTTCTACGCTGGTTCCACGCTGTCAACCCCCAGCCACACTAGCCCAGTCCATGCTAGCCCTCTTCCGTCTAGCCCGACTCGTGCTAGCCCAGTCCATGCTCCATCCCCTCAGGCCGACTCCATCCATGCTAGCCCTGTCCATGAAAGTACCTCTCAGTCTAGCCCCGTCGATGCAAGTTCTGTCCATGTTGGTTCCCCCAAGTCTAGCTCCATTCACGCTAGCCCTGTCCATGCTAGTTTCACGCCTTCTAGTCCTGTCCACGTTAGTCCTGTCCATGAAAGTTCTTCTTGGTCTAGCCCCATCAATGTTAGCCCTAGCCATGCTAGCTGCCCTGAGTCTAGTCCCATTAAGTCTACTCCCATTAGCTCTGCCCATGTTGGTTCCCCCAATGCTAGCCCCTCGCAGTCTAGCTCCATATGCGCTAGCCCTAGCCTGGCTAAGTCCACACACACGAGCCCTGTGCATTCTGTTTCGACTCCAGCTAGCCCAACGGTATCTAGTCCTTCTCACTGCACCACTGCAGTGCCTAGCCCTAGTGCCAACGGAGACGCAGAAGACAACGGAATTACCTCTGTGGACAGACCCGTTGGCCATCAAAAAAGCCCCCTCCAGGATCAAATCACTAATTCACAACACACAAGCCCAACGTCTAGCCCCAAACATTCAACCAACACACAGACAGGTGCTGAAACCGCAGTTTGGTCTGATGTTAGCCCTGGTCCTGCAAGATCACTTCCTGGCCAACTCGGCCCACAGCTAGACCAAGAGGCTGAGACACAAGTAACGCTTGGTGAGTTTGTGTTTAGACGACATCACCATCTGTTCTTTTGAGAATCTTTTCACACATTTTATTGTTAAAGAAAAATATAGTTTGAATAGAACCTATACTCATAATTCTTGTCATATTCTGTTAAAAAAAAAGATATTTAATATATTCTTTGCCTTTAGATGTACTTGAACATGTCTGCCAATACTGAATATGCAACATTTTTCTGACCCTTCAGATGACAACACAGCGAGGGAGGAGATTAAGGAGGAGCAAGGTGATGTGGTGGAGGTACAGACAGAGATGGAACCAGAGGAGCAGAAAGCCGAGGAGAGGGTAGAACAGGAGGAGGAGAACCAGTTGGTTGGAGGGGTTCTACAGCAGAGACCTGAGGTGGAGGACATGGAGAAAGAGGAGCAACCCCAGAGAATCGAGGAGGAGGTAGTCCAGAGACCAGAGGAAGAGATTGAGGAGCAATTTCAAGAGGAGTGCCCACAAGAGGAGCCTCACATGTCACCTCCAGGTAATAATGTTCCTTATTAAAGCCCATGGTGGGCTAGTTTCACTGAGGCACCTAGGTGCACACATAGTCTCTTTGTCAGGAATTGCTTTGTTACAGTGATGGTAAAGCTGATGAAATGTGCACTCAAAATTGAAAACTCAAAACCGTTAATCGCAAGACCCATAGTTGTGAAAAGTTAAATTATTGTGACAATTTTAACAAGTGTTTGTGTGCATTTGCATGCGCGTGTGTGTGTGTGTGCAGAGGTTGAAGCTGAGGACATCCAGCAGGCTGAAATCCAGACCATGGTTTCTCAGTCTCCGCCCCAGACTAGCACCTCCTCCCCTCCCCTCCCCGTCAACACCACCTCCTCCTCCTCCTCCTCCCCTCAGCTCTCTCCCCAGCCGTCCCCATCCCACAGCTCTGCCCAGCCACTCTCCCCCTCCTCCGTCACCTCCTCCTCTCCTCCCAGAGCAGGTTCTCTGGAGGTCAGCAACTCTCCCCTCACCTTCTCCCACCGGGCCGCCGTCCCCCTCTCCCCCTCGCCGCTCTCCTCCCCCCAGCCCGACTCTCCGGCTGTGGTTCCCTCTCTTCTGGAGGACCTCCTTCAGGCGGTGGAGGAGTCTACAGACCAACAAGAGGCAGAGCCAGAAGCTGCAGTAGAGGAGTCCCCCCTGCCCTGCGATGGGGCCGTAGACCACCAAGAGGGCCAAGAGGAGATCTCATCCTCGCCTGCTGACATCGCTACGACAACAACCGCCAAAGACGCCCATGAAGCACAGGGCAAACGTTCAGAGAGGGGAGATGAAGAGGACGGGCCAGCAGAGTCACGCCGTCCTGAAACCTCACAACCTCAGTCCGTCGTAACGGATGACGTGGAGGTTGCCAGGCAACAGTCAACGAGGGAGCCCCAGGAAGAGGAAGAAGAAATCACGAAAGATCAGAGAACAGACTCACTCTTTCCGACGGAGGTACGGAGTAACGAGGAGGACAGTGAGGAGGAGAGGAAAGGGATCATCTTAGACGAGAGCCAATCAGAGGTGGGGTGTGTCGAGGAGGAGATAAGAGAGGAACAACAGGTGGAGGAGGAGAGGACAGGAGAGACTGAAGATGGGACACATCACGAGGAGGAAGATGAAGAAGAAGAAGAGAATGAGGCGGTAGAGGAGGAGGTGTTGTCCCCTATTGCAGCTCCAGACAAGCAGCCGGTCAGTCCCATGTTGGACTTGGACACGGAGGTGCTGGAGCTCATGAGCTCCTCGTCTCCCCCCGCCTCCCTCCTGCACACCTCCTCCCCCAGCCCCTCTCGCTTCCGCCGGGCCAAGAGCTGGTCCCTCAGACCTCCCAGACCCTCGGACGACCTCTCTATCCGCCTGACGATGTCCCCCTTCTCCACCGAGGCCTCCCCCGAGACCTCCCCCACCAGGGACCCGGCCACCCCGACTCCCCTCTCCCCCTGCTCGCCACTGTCCCCGGGCGACTCCTCGCCGAGTGTCTCGGAGTCGCCGCTCCACAACAAGGTAACGGGGAAGACCACTATTTAAGCAGTTTAAAAAGAGTAACTCTTCCACTGCCATGATATTAGTTCTAACTGTTTTTTGATGGTTGTTCTGCTACCTAGTCACTGGTCTCCAGTTCGAATGCATCGCTGCTGCCCAGGACCGTTGTCCCCATCACCCTGAAGATCGGTATGGGGAAACCTGCCATCACCAAGAGGAAGTTCTCCCCGGGCCGACCCAGAGTCAAACAGGTAGCGGCTCTTTAACCTTTCACCTTCACAAAGAGAGAGTTGCTCTGTCCGAATCTCCACACTAGCATACTGCGTAATAGGCGAGAGTATTATGTAGTATGTCCAGGATCATATTGCCATGTAGTATGCAAAAAACAGTATACTGAAAGTACCCGGATGGCGTACTATTTCCAGGGAAGTTCGTATTCGTGTGCAAACTATGGACACTAAAGTTGTTTGGATTACCCATAATGCATTTTGACAGAAGGATCACTATCCTATCCAGACATTTCAAACATATTTATACATAAACATACATCATACATTACTGTTTGAATGGAAATAACTTGATGGGTTTCACTTGTCATCAATGACGGCCGTCAGCTTGAATTCCACGACCCTGTAGTATGTCCAAAAACATGCATACTTTGGGCTTGCATACTAATAGTACGCCAGATAAAGTACACACTGTAGTGTGTAGTACGTAGTATGCAGGTTCGGATGCAGCCAAAGGGAACTGAGCTGTGTGTGTGTGTGTGTGTGTGTGTGTGTGTGTGTGTGTGTGTGTGTGTGTGTGTGTGTGTGTGTGTGTGTGTGTGTGTGTGTGTGTGTGTGTGTGTGTGTGTGTGTGTGTGTGTGTGTGTGTGTGTAAATATGCGTGTGTGTCTCTCGTCTTTTTGTCAGTTTAAATGTTTTGTGTAATGACGCAGATTGCTGTGTAATACAGGCCTCCCTTAAAACCAATAGAAGTCAATCTGCCGAAAGTCAGTCAAGTCATGTAGTACAGCATAGACTCCTCTGCTATACCCTCTCCTGTCACCTCCCCATGAAGCCATCGTTCGCAGGTCTCCGTTAGCTCATCCAGTTTGATCACCGCATGTTTGGCTCACAAGCATGGTCCCGGAGCATGTTATAGATTCTCTCTGTACACACTTCACAAGGACCACCAGTGTGTCGCCCAAGCTCTTAAAAAAATGAATTACTTACCGTAACATACACGTTAATGTATATTTTATAGCGACAATCTGCAGCTAAGATCACTATAAAACAGGTGCATGCGTGACCAGAACGTCAGAATGATAGACGAGACCAATGAGAAGTAAGACCCAGTGTTAAAGATGTCATCTGAATGGGTGTCATGATCATAAAATACATAGAGTGAATGTTTTTATAGCAATAGCTGTCTGTGCTCCCCTGGCCTGCTGTTTACTACCAGGAAGATTTTCAGCATGTGTGCTATATTTACATTCAGTGTTTTGGTCTTGTAACATGACTCGCTGCAGCCCTGCATGTTCTCAGTCAGCATCACATTCGAACATGTTGGTTTGTGCCCGATTCCTTTTGGGTATTTTTTTGTTAGGTTTTTTTTGTGGCTCTTGAATTTATGTTACTGCATTTTGTCCCCCACTCTTCCTCCTCCTCCTCTTCCTCCTCCTCCTCCTTTTCCATCCTCACACTCTTCTCTTTCGCCTCGATCTTACATTTAATCTTCTTCCTCCCACATATCGTTTCTGCTCCTCCCTTTCCTTCCTCATTCTCTCCTGCATTCCCCGACTTCCCTTCCTTTTTTGCTGTTGCTCCGTTACTCCGCCCCTACTCTACTGTAACTCCTCCCCCTCTACTGTAACCCCGTCGATACTCTACTATTGCTCTGCTCCGCCCTTATATGTTACTCCGCCCCACTCTACCCGTTGCCCCGCCCCTACTCTGTAACTCCGCCCATACTCTACTCTGTAACTCCGCCCCTACTCTCCTGTAACTCCGCCCCCCCTACTCTACCTGTTACTCCACCCTACTCTACTCCTCCCTACCTCAGGGTACCTGGTGGAGTAATCGCAGGGCAGTGAGCCCGCCCTCCTCCTCCCAGGATTCAACAGGAGAGGGGGGGTGGAGCAGCCCTAAGCCCCGCCCATCGGATTCACCCCTGTGGAGCATGAAAGTGGTAATAGAAGAAACTCACCCTAACCCTGACTGGCTCTCTGTGTGCGGCTGATGCTAACACCTATGTTACTGACTCAATGCATCCACCCATGTACTCGCCTGGAAGGCGACAGAGGCAGGTCCGAGATCCCCTATCTAGACTAGGGATGCTTAACTTGAGGGCCCCCTTCCAGTTTCCCCCTAGCATACGTTTAAGGTAAAGGCATGGACACGGTGAGTTGTTAATGTTATCTTGCGTCATTTCCTCGGCAAAAGATGGACGGCGTCTTCTTCTGGTGGTCTGAACTCAACTCTGATCTTGGTGTCATCACTTGTGTTGTGTGTGTCTGTGTGTGTGGGGGTGGGTGGGGGGGTGGGTCTGTGTTGTGTTACACCCTTTCGAGGGACTTTCGTTGCATTACACAACGTTGTCCCCTCTCCAACTCGGCCATCAAGAAATGAGTCAAGTACGTTGTTGTGGAGAAGACTAAGTGATGGAAAAATAGCAAACCAAACTGAATCTCAGGCACCAAAATAATTCAATACAATAAAATCTATCAAAGACTTGAATTTGTCTAGACTATAACAACAATAGCAAACAAATTGCAGCCCAGCCCCTCACACCCAAAGATAAGGACCAACTCACCGAGTCTGTAGGGACACACGGTTTGGTAGCTGAGAGGGAAGTTGCGAGACTTCTTCTTTTCCTTTGCTGGTAAATCAATCAGCAGACGCCATTTCTTTACCCAGCCAATCACCACCAGTCGTACCCATTGAATCCAATTATCGCTCATGTTCAAACAGCAGACAGGGACCCAAGCAAAAGACACTGCCAGACGGGGACAAGTGCAACATCGATCACAAAAACGATTCACACATACAGATAGGGTTGTAACGGGGTCCAAAATGAACACCTGCCACCAGCCAATGTCAGACAGATTTGACCATTTGGCAGGTAAAAAAAATTGCAGGGTTAGCTATTAAAACAATTGCTTGGCTGGTCGATTTTTCCACTCGGGCAGCTAAAGAGACAATTATCTCAAAGTGAATTTTGGACCCTGGGTTGTAAAATGGCAAATATACCTTCCATTTTTTACCCTCTTCTTTGTCTCTCCAGGGCCGAGGTTCTGGGTTTCCAGGCAGAAGGAGAGCCAGAGGAGGAGGAGGATTCGGGGGAGGAAGAGGAGGTCGAGGGAGAAGCAGACTGAAGACCCAGGAGTACATCCCTGTGTCGCCAGGCGTAAGAAGAACACACACGCACGCACACAGATGCACATGAGCATGCAAATACAAATGCAAAAATGTCTACATGCATGTACGCACATAATTTGTGCCCTTCTATTTAACTGTTTTGTATTTCTTTATTGTATCTTTAATTTAGGGTACCCGCTGAGGTATTAAAATTATTAAAAAGTCTTACAATTCAAAAATGTCAATTTAAGGCCTTAAAAGGTAAATATCATTAAATATAATTTCATAGGTCTTAAATGTGTTTTGCAACTGTTGGCAGAGGAAAAATAATAAACCTCAAACCAATAAATGTTTAGTTATGTATTTGCCTCCCACAGCATGCATGAGCTGTGTTGACCACTGCACTGGCGCCATGACTTCATGCGCGTGCAGCAAGATACTTTCCAAGTTTAAACAATCCAAATAAATGTGTATACTTATGAAACAATTCCAGGTTGAGGATTGTCATTTACCTTTACACTGTTAGGCCGTGAAATCGGTAATGAATTGTGTGCCAAGTGGTATTAAAAAGGTGTTAAAAAGTCTTAAATTGAGCTGGTTGAAACCTGCAGGTAAAATTGTCTCGCTGTTTCTCCCTCTAGATCACCTATGAGCCACTCTACCAGCTGAAAGATGAGGAGGAGAACTCCATGCACAACACAGTGGTCATGTTCTCTACGTCCGACCACTTTACGCTCAGACAGGTCAGTATGTCCGTCCGTCCGGCCACCTCGTGTCTTTCTCTGCTTTGTTTTGAGGAGGAGGAAAAGACATACAAGTCATATAAAATGACACTGTTTAATGCATCTGTTATTTTTGTGTGTTGTAATCCATGTCTGTAATCCTATAAGGTTAAAACACAAAATTATTTTACTATTTATTTTGTGTCTATGTATATGCATAAATATTTGATTGCATTGTTTGTATTGACATCATTTTATATAACACAGCTGTGTATGTGTGTGTTTTCACAGGACATGTGTGTGGTGTGTGGGAGCTTTGGCCAGGGAGCTGAGGGCAGACTACTATCGTGTTCCCAGTGTGGACAGTGTTACCATCCATACTGTGTCAACATCAAGGTGAGTACACACATAGTCTCATAAATCAGACCTAAAGTCTTGACGAGCTCAAATGGGTGAACGTGGTGTTTCACTTTCTTGCGGTCTTGCAATACACTTATTAAAACCCCCTTCTGAAAACGTAACGAAACAGGAAACAGGGCGTAACTCCGCCCCTTTCAGATTCTGGTTTCTGGCCCAGGTTCTGTGCTGTCTCCCCCCAGAAGTTATGCAATAAAATAGGACTGCTGGATCAGTAGTTCTGCTATAACATAGTAGTTCTGTATTCCTATTGTACTTTTCAGATCACGCGAGTCATCTTGACCAAGGGGTGGCGCTGCTTAGAGTGCACAGTGTGCGAGGCCTGCGGGGATGCCAGTGACCCAGGGAGACTGTTGCTATGCGACGACTGTGACATCAGCTACCACACCTACTGTCTGGACCCGCCTCTGCACACGGTGCCCAAGGGAGCCTGGAAGTGCAAATGGTGGGTTCACATGTCAATCAAACGTGTGACAGTTATGACTTAATGTCTGAGTGTAGTTTGATTCCATGCGTGCAAGTATGTCCGGGTGTGGGATTAAGGGATGTGTAGCTTAAGTGTTTTTTTCAGGTGTGTGTGTGCGTGTGCGCTTTAAGCAAGTGTGCACAGCAGTTGTGTGAGTGTGTGTTGCACACTCATATGCGGCCTGAAGCGTAACCATGATGATAACGATTGGTTGTGTTAACTTGACTCTACCTTCAGTGCACACATGAGCGCTCCCCAGCCATGTGGCGGCAAACCGTTTTCTGCAGTGTGCAAACACTTACACATGTTGAAGTGTCAACACAGAACTACTGAAACACTGCAAGTGTACACTTCATCCGGTCTGGTGTGCGTGTGTGTGTTTGCACATGTGTATACAATCTTGCATGCTCTTCTCCGGGGTGTGTGTTTGATGTGTGTGAATACCAGCCTTTGTGTGTGTGTGTCCTCCTCCTCCTCCAGGTGTGTGTGTTGTGTTCAGTGCGGTGTGACGTCGCCAGGCCTGCGCTCTGATTGGCAGAAGAACTACACCCAGTGTGGTCCGTGCGCCAGCCTGGCCCAGTGCCCTCTGTGCCAGCGGGCCTACAACCACCACGACCTCATCCTGCAGTGTCAGCAATGTGACCGGTACGGGCCCACACACGCACACATGAACACACACACATGAACACATGCACACGCAAGCACACACATGAACACGTGTGCGAACACACACACACACACACACACACACACACACACACACACACACACACACACACCACGCGCAGCCTAATCAGACTCGGTCTCCTAATCATCTAAATCAGATTAGTTTAAAATCCCACTTAAATTAAGAACCACTGGGATCATAGAACACATCAAACACACCTTCTGTATTGTAATTGGTTGAGTTGCTGCATGTTTGGTTTATCCTCCATGTTTTACATGTTTGAATGTCTATTCAAAAGACACTCAAGTAGAGAGGAGTCCACAGTACAATTCCACTTCTTGGGTGGCCATTAATCTGTCTATGTATTCATCTTGAGTGAAACACTGATGTAAGTGGGGGATTTGGTTTGTAACGATGTCATGAACACAGCAATATTCTTTCAATGCATCTTGTCTTGTGTTGGCAGGTGGGTCCATGCTCTTTGCCAGGGGCTGTCCAACGATGAAGACGTGGAGTACACCGCCGACGAAGGCTTTGACTGCTCCCTGTGCCGAACTCACAACCGCACAACCTTCGGTAATACGAACAGAGGTGAATAGATGGATAGTGGGAAAGAGAGGGATGGTTTATTTATTTATTATTTTCTCTGAATGTTAAATAAAACCGTGTGTGTGTGTGTGTGTGTTTGCAGGGAGATCAGACAGTTACGAAGCCCCCTACATGGCCCAGATTGTGCCCCGCCACCGAGAACCTGGTAAGAACCTTATTTTTCCCGCTATTAATGTTCCTCATCAATAATAAATGGATCCGTATTGGTTGAGAAGCGGCGATCAAGAGCACTGATGTAATATTTGGCTTTTCCAGAAGTGAAGACATTTACTCAAGATGGGGTGCGGCTCACGGAGTCCGGTCTGACTCAGCTCCAGTCTCTCGTGGAACCGCTCACGTCACCACGGCGATACCGCAGGTACCTCCCGGCGAACCCACAAACTCACAGTATATCTCCAAAGTAACTGTAAACCTCAACGAATAATCGCCCAGAGGGGCTTCCAGCTTTATATAGCTGTTCAGGTTGCACGCAAACCATCTTGCCGTCTGTATCCCCGACTCCCTGATGCAGACGACAGCCGTATGACCTCCAACATCACCGCCAGTGATGCTCTTTTGTTGTATATTTTAAATTTTAAATCTGGCTGTATTATATTATTCATATAGGTTTTATTTTTAAGGTTATATTAAAATGTTGTCTATTAGAATTTTAATCAAACTACTGTTATTTAACTCGGCGCCGATAATGAACTGTGGAGAAGAGCAGGACCTAGAATTCCAATGTACTGTCTATTCATCTGTCTATCCATCTCTAAATACGTTGTCACCTGTCTGCGGAGCCTCCGCTGTCTGACCTCTGACCCCTGGTTGTGTTGTGTTGGCTTTGTGAAGGTCCAAGCCCAAGCTGAAGCTGCGGATCATCAACCAGAACAGCGTGTCGGTCCTCCAGACCCCTCCGGACCCTGAGGCCCACGCCGAGCTGAGCCGGGACGGAGACCAGGAGGACGGCAGAGGTCAGTCATCTTCCGTCATTTGGGTGTTAGTTTCAGTAGCTACAGGAAATGGGGTCATGGTGGTACGGGAAGTCACTGTAGCTGCGTATACCAGTTTCTTGACCCTGGCCAGGGAACTGGTTTAAGAATTGCTCCAAGAAATGCTTTACTTGCCTGTAAATGAAGTTGGAAATACTTATGCATGACTTCATTCTGCCAATTATATGCACCAATTCAACCGCTGTCTCGCTCTTGGACTTCCTTCCTCTCCCTCTCTCCTTCGTGCCCTCTCTCCTTCGTGCCTCCAGGTGAGATGGAGTGTGAGATGAAGTCAGACTCCAGCCCTGAGCGGGACCACGGCCACGACGACGACGTCACCAAGGACATGGAGGTTACCGACGGCAACAAGAAAAGGAAACGGAAACCCTATCGGCCCGGTGAGAAGCGGCGTGGGGGTTGTAATGAAATTGCATCGTCTGCTCCACTAGTTTTTCAAGGGTTTTGTTAGGGATGTCTTGCATGGTTGAGATACACTAGTATAGTGGACCTGTTGACCTCTGACCTGCTCTTACTAGTGTTCCCTTTCATTGAACTCTTTGTATCTCTCTCGCTCTCTCTCTCTCTCTCTCTCTCTCTAGGTATTGGTGGCTTCATGGTGCGTCAGCGAGGCGGCAAGGCTGGGCCGGGCGGAGCCAGACGGTTTCTTGGCAGGAAAGATTCCACTGGCGCCTTCACGGAGACCAAAGAGGAGGGTAGGCAATCCACTGCTTTGTCTATCCTCATATGAGACCCATGTGTGTCCCTGTTTTTGTGTTTAAACATTGTGTGTGTGTGTGTGTGTGTGTGTGTGTGTGTGTGTGTGTGTGTGTGTGTGTGTGTGTGTGTGTGTGTGTGTGTGTGTGTGTGTGTGTGTGTGTGTGTGTGTGTGTGTGTGTGTGTGTGTGTGTGTGTGTGTGTGTGTGTGTGTGTTTTGGCTTGTTCAGCTGAGATGGAGGGAGGCATGCTGACGGCTCCCCCTGCTGACCAGGTGGAGAAGGTCAGGAAGAGATACCGCAAGAAGAAGAGCCAACTGGAGGAAGCCTTCCCATCGTACCTTCAGGTCCTACACTTCACCCTGTACCATGCACACAGATGCACCGGAATGTGCACAAAAATTTAAAATACTCTTAATTCCACAAAAGGAAGATCTGATTAGATAAAGTGAATTGCCCCGAAGAAAATTAGTTTTGGACATTAGTTTGTACGTAATACACATTCCAAGTTGCGCATGCGTGCGCACACACCCACACACATATGCACATTCCACATGCTTGAACACAAACAAACTACACACACACACAAACACCAGGTTTCTGATTTGCCGTTTGTTGTCGTCCCCTCCCAGGAAGCCTTTTTTGGGCGGGACTTGCTGGACAAGAGCAAGCAGCAGGACAGCGCAGTCGTCACTTGTCACGACCAATCAAAAGCAGAGACCAAAGTGCCTGCCCCAAGTTCACTGGAGCACGCCCCTGCCAACGCAACCGCCAGCGCCATGGCAACCATTCCGAGCCGGAAGCAGGTGCCTCTGTGTAAGTAGACTGGTTCCTGACCTCCGTCTCCATGGCGATGTTTGATGTGATCGCCAGGATCATACGAGTTATTCCTGGAAAATTCACTCAACCAGAAATTACAAAGCATCTTTCATGTTTTTTTTTCTTACTTTTGGATTCCACTGTCCATTTGTTAATCATATTTGTGTCTGTGTGTGTCTTTTGTCATCCAGCCATGTCAAAGGATGTTCTAGTGGATCTTTCTGGTGTCCTCAACACTGACCCCCACATACTGGCCACTGGACACACTGGTACGCACACGCACACACACTCTACTCAAATAACACACATAACACTTACCTCAATTTAAAGTTGCATATATATCTTCTAGGGATGGCAATCTTTTGTGTGGTTTAACCTGGTCCGCCGGTGTCCACCATTGTTTTTTGACAGAACAGAACAAACTTGATGCAAATCAACTATAGTCACACACATTACAGCGCCATATACCATTGGTTTCTGGCTTACATTTCTTTTTTATATATATTCAACATGGTTAACCTGACGATTGTGGAATCCCAATACTCACATGAATACATTTTTTCACCCACCCCTAATATCTGCTCTCAACTAGACCACAGAACATCATGTCATGATCATTCATGGCCATGTGACATTATCTTTGGTGTGTTAGTTTGGTTTTGAAATCCAAGCATAATTTCAACAACTACAGGACCCTGGATACTGCAGCCCTTTATTTGCGTGTGTAAGCGAGTCAGTGTGTAAACTGTAGCTCTGTTTTGTTTTGTAGGTCTTGATATGTGCCACTTCCAGGGGGCACGTTCCCCCTCTCCCTTTGGTAAGAACACCCATCCCCCTGCTGGACTTCTTCTACCTCTCTGGCTAGTTAGTACCGCGGTCATGGTGAAAGCGGCGACTGTGGAGCCAAGACCAGCATTTGCTACACTCTCCATTTGTTTATTCAGGGCTCTGGTTATTCTTTTCTAACTCCTGGTTCCTCCTTCTAGTCCTCCAGATAGTTACTGCTTTCTTCTTCTGGTCCTCCACTTAACCACTACTGTCTTCTTTTAGTCCTCCACTTAACCACTGCTTTCTTCTAGTCCTCCAGATATCTTCTGCTTTCTTCTTCTGGTCTTCCAGTAAACCCCTGCTTCTCTTCTTCCTCTTCTCCAGATAATGTAAACCTTGTCTTAATTCTCTCCTTTTTAAACTTTTCTTCCATTGTTCCCATTTTTTTTCAGCCGGTCTGGACATTGGCCCCATGACAGATGACTCCTCATTGACCTCTGACCCAGCAGGAAGTAGTGGGCGTGGCCATAGAGTGGGACAGGACGAGCACCTGGATGCCATCCTTAGCCCAGAGCTGGACAAGATGGTGTCCGACGGTGAGTTTAACCATGCCTGCATGCATGTTGTATGTTAATGAATATGTGTGAGTATGTGTCTGTGTGCATGTATGTAAATATTGTATATTTGGTCATGATACGATCATTTTTGTGTTGTTGTGATTGCCACAGGTGCCATTCTCAGCAGGCTGTACAGAATTCCAGGTACCCAAAAGCTTCAGTCATCTATACTCCCCAGTTCACCTCTCATTATTAAACTAGTTAAAACTACAACCTTTTGCTGATGCCATGCAAAGTAGAACTTAAAGCAGTCCTGGTTCTAACACACAACTTACACAGTGCCTAACAAACCTGATAAACTGCCATGTCTTAATTGTGTGCATGTGTGCATGTGTGCGTGTGTGTGTGTGTGTCGGTGCCCCCTACAGAGCTGGAGGGTAAGGACGTAGAGGACCTGTTCACCGCTGTCCTCAGTCCCAGTAGCAGCACGACCACCAGCATCACTCCCAGCGTCGGCAGCACCAGTCAGCTGGTCCACAGCCACCACATGCATGGCCCTATGGGCCCCAAGGCCCTGCCACACCCCACAGGTAGGACACAAACACACAAACTGCAATTAGTTAGTGGTGAAAGGTTGCAAATAATTCACAAATTTAAAAAACAGAAATACATTTGATTTTGTAAAATCAAATGACAAACCGTAAGAAATCAGCAAGTGCTTTATTATTGTTTTTTTATATCCAGTAAGCGCAATGAATAATCACAATCACAATATTAAGCAAAATAATGGCAATTATAATTTTTATCACAATCGCACAGCCCTAACACGCACACACACACATCTCTGATGTGTTCACCCACACTGTCTTTCTGTCCGTCAGCAGGAGGGATGGTACCTCGTCTTCCAGTGATGAACGGTCTGACCGGCGCTAGTAGACCGACTCAATTTCCTACAACTCCCACGATGCCGAGCATGGCCGGAGCTCAGGACCAAGCCAACTTCAGGATGCCTCTCCCCGACCACAACAACAGGTAACTAATATAACCCGTATGACAATACAATACAGTTACTAGAGTTACTCCTAACCTGAAAACTAGTGAAGCATCACCTGCTGTAACACATTAGCATAACATTCCCTCATTCCTCCAGGGACAGAAAGATGAGCCAGCTGGGAGGGGACGTGAGTGGCCCCTGGGGTCAGGGGCAGGTAGGCCACGCCCCCAGTGGCTCACCTGCACGGGAGGCGGAGCACGATGGGATGTCGACGGCCCAGAAGAGCACTCTGAAGTGGGAGAAGGAGGAGGTTCTGGGGGAGATGGCGACCGTCGCCCCGGTGCTATACAGCAACATCAACTACCCCGACCTGAAGGAGCAGTATCCAGGTACGCACACACAGGAATGGACACACATTTATAGACACACACACACACACACACACACACACACACACACAGCGTGATCACCATCATGGGAAACTAGTAACTATGCACACATATTAATGAATGAAAAATGGTAATACGTCCTCCATTGTCTTCTGTGTGTGACAGAATGGTCTACGAGAGTGAAGCAGATTGCTAAGCTTTGGAGAAAAGCCAGCTCCCAGGACAGACCTCCCTATGTCGTGAGTTCTGTTGGGTTCAATCCTCCTTGGAAACTAAATAGAAACACTCTTGAGTAGAACTATTCATCATGTTCTTATGTCCTATATTTCAATTCACTTATCCCTCTTTCTCCCCATGTCTGCCTCTTTTTTTTCTCTCTGTCTCTCTCTCTTTCTCTTTGTGTGTGTGTGTGTGTCTCTCTCTCTCTCTCTGTCTCCCTCCCGTGTCTCTCAATCTTTGTCTATCTGTCTCTCTCTCTCTCCCCCGATAGCAAAAAGCGCGGGACAACCGTGCGGCCCAACGCATCAACAAGGTCCAGCAGTCCAACGACTCTCTGAAGCGGCAGCATGTTCAGCAGCAACAGCAGCAACAGCAGCAGCAGCAGCAGCCACAGCAGCAGCAACAGCCATTGGTGCAGGACCCCTATGACCCCGTTGCCATGGACACCGAGATGGGGTTCAAAGACCCGCTCAGGCCCAGAGAGTCTGAGCAGGAACAGGAATGGAAGCTCAGACAGGTGAGAAGGGAGTGTGCACGTCCGTGTGTGTGCACGTGCGTGCAAGTGTGTGTGTGTGCGTGTGTGGTGTGTATGTCTTTCGTTGATATAAAATCCTCACCTCCATCTGTAGTGTCAGAGTGGGGGGTTAACACCAGAATGCAGTTAAATCTGAATTGGATGATATAAAACCGTTATTAGGACATGTGAAGGATGGGTATGTAGTAAACGGTGAGGTGGATCGTTGGGGGTCATCGTTGGTGAGTCCAGTGCTGGGAACACATGATGATGTCACCAGGCTCACCTGAATGGCTGGTGACCAGGTCACCATGGCAATGGCACCAGAGGCATAAACATTAGCTTAGCTTCGGTATTTAACTAGTCTAAATTCAGACACAAATATTGTTTTGACAGTTGATGTGTAATCAGTTTTTCTAAATCTGTTTTTAATATGCTATCTCAAGCCTTCATGGGAATGGAAGACACTTTGTGTGGATGATACAGATCAACATAAATCATCCATTCTATTTACATACAACTGTATCTACAGCCATCAAGTCATTGACCTTCTGGTGTTAATTTCCCACCCTGATTAATTACCATTAATTACCATGAATTACCATTAGAACGCATGCCAGGGGAATACTAGACACAGACAGATGGAAAGATCCATGGATCAATAGATAAATGGGGACTAGAATCAATTTGACCGGGGAGCATGAAGTTCTACATACGATAATTGGCTAATGATCAGTTTGTAATCCTAATAATCAATGTGCTGTTTGTTAACACTTCTGGTATGGGTTATTGTAAGATGTGCATGCCTGGTGAGTCATTGAAACTAATATTTCTAACTGTGAATTGTCATTGAAAAGGGAGAGGTTAATGACACTTGGGGAGCCGGTATGAAGAGGCAGGAAAATCTCATCAAAACCAAAGCCCTAAAATCACCAACAGATAAAGATTGTCCCTACCAGGCATCTGTAGCAGGAAGTGGCAAAGAGGCTCTGGTAAGATCTCAAGGCAACCCCTATAGCTCTGGCTTGATTTAGACACTCTGGAATCCCCTGTTCTGTATTTGATTGAGCTTGTCTGAGGAGTCTAAAATGTAGTTTAGTGATTCAACATTTTAGATGTTAGGTATAGCTGTTGCCAGTACTCAAGTCTACATTAACTACCATACCTAAAACTAATATAACTAATATACATTTTTTTAAGAATGTATTGTTCAAAAATTGTCAAAAGAGATGCAGTTGGTTATATATTAACAACATTTCGTGTTTGAGATAATGTGATGTAATAAATTGTGTGCTACTGTCGTCAACTCATGTAAAGCTGATAAGAAGATTTTGATTCATTTGTATGTATTGTGGTTTCAGTGTAGTGTGTCAGACCTGTTGATGTCGTCGTTGTCGTACTCTGTGTGATGTTAGTGGAGAATAATGTTGAGCAGCAGATGGACAAGGTGTAGTTGAGACAGGGCATGCCAATCTTTTACCTCCAGACACACTCAACCAAACGCCTCAGGCACAAAGAGGATTTCAGATGCATCGAGCCAGGGCTGGCTGTGGCCATCATTTCTGGGCGAAAATACATTTCTATATTGAAATAGATAGAATATTCGACTTGAATTACCTTTACCACATGTCTTCTGACATCTCCAGTGTTAGTTGTAAGATAGAAGTAAATGTACTCTGGGTTTCCAGAATGTTCTCCCATGTTGAGGAGGTATTGAGCCCAGATCTGGCGCCCATGACCACAGCTTGTCAACAAGCTGATTTTATTCTGTGTTCAAACAAAACTCGCAACACTCTGGATGTTAGCATGTTTAAACCATCACCAGCCAATTTGCTCAATGTTTTGGTTATATTCCTACGACCATACGTTTGTAGATAACTAAGCAAACACTAAAATCAAAACACATTTATTATGATAAATGTGCTTCCGATTGGTTCAAAATGGTACCAAGTGATGTCATCATGTCGTCATACATGGGAAGTGAGGTCCCTTGGGTCTAGTTTGAGCCAATCAGAAACGCCAACTATAGTAACATGTGTTTTACTGGAGATGGCGCTATCTTGCACCACCCTGCTGGTTTGATTCTAGTGTGTAGCTAGCTTGTGGCTACAAGTAGCATGTGGCTAATTGAGACATGTTTACTAGGAAAGCTAATGGTGCTAAGCTTGCTAGCTTTTAGAGGTAGAGTGATGGGGAGAGATAGAAAGAGAGCGAGAAAGTGGAAAACCAGTGAGCATGCACTGTGTACTATTTGAACAGAAAGTAAATTTAACGTTTTTCGTGTCTAGAAAAATATTTAAAAGAAAGTCCTTTTGCTGGTTTAGGAAAGTGTTACTGTTGTGATTGTGTGTCTACTTTCCCCTGCATGTCCTAGCTCCACCACTCATTACACAGAGAGAGAGAGAGAGAGAGAGAGAGCGAGAGAGAGAGAGAGAGAGAGAGAGGGAGAGAGAGCATTATTAGATACCATATCATCCTGTATTGAAACTGACTTGACCACTGAAGAGGAACTACTAATCTTACATTACTCTCTTATATTCTATCTTGTCTATTCTTTTCTGGTCTGGTTTTCTTTTCTTTTCTTTTTTGCTGACCCCTCCCCGTCTCTCAATGTTTCTTTTTCTCCTCTGTCCCTCTGTCTCTCTTACTTCCTCTGTCCCTCTGTCTCTCTTACTTCCTCTGCCACTGCACCTCTAAATGTCTATTCCGCTTTTCCTCTTTTTTTTTTGTGTTTTTCTTTTTCTCCTTTTCTCTCTTAGCAAATGCGACAGCAGAGCAAACAGCAGGCTAAGATTGAAGCCACTCAGAAACTGGAACAAGTTAAAAACGAGCAGCTTCAACAACAGAGACAGCAGCAACAACAGCAACAGTTGCTAGGTAACCAGCCCCTTAGCAGGGGACTTTCTCCAGAAACTGGAAGCCAAAGCCCAATGATGAGCCCTCAGCAGTCCCTCGTCAGGGGCAATGCATCTCCTCTCCAGCACATGGCTTTCAAGGAGGGCCAGGCCAGGCCACACCATCTCCAGGGGAACCAGGGCTCCGGATTGGCCGACGACGTCTTTCTCAGGCCGCAGGCGCCGCCCCCGACGGGGTTTTCCCAGAGTCACCCTTCCTCCCCCCACCCTCCCTCCCCACAGATGTTCTCCCCCTCCTCGTGCCCCTCCTCTCCCTGGGACCCCTACGGCAAGGGGGTGGGGACGCCTCGCCCCGCTGCCCCCCAGCAAGGGGGGCCCCCAACGCCCCAGATGCCCCAGCACCAGCGACCCAACTCGCTGGGCGCCTCGCCGGCCCAGGACACCTTTGGTTGCCCCTCCCCCGACTCCAGAACCATGGGACCTCAGCAAGGTGAACGTTGGTGCTAGAAAAGAAAAAGGCTGTTTAAACTGTTTTATCACTGCCGCTCCAGATGTTAAAATGCAATGCAAGATTGATGTGTGCCATCTGTGGTGTTGACTAATTCACCGCTCATTACTGAATTCGAATAGTTTCTGCAAATATTGCTTCCCTGGTTGTCCAAGCACCAAGTGTCTGACCTCTCCTTGTCTTCCCCCTCACAGGTTCCCCCAGGAACCCGGATCTGCAGCAAGGCAGGATGACCAGCCCTGCTTCCGGCTCCAATACAGATCTTTCTGGAAGACAGTCCTATCAGCGGGCATCCCATAATAATCCCATGTTCAAGACCCCAATGCCCCCGCATTATCAGACACAGCAGGAGGCCTACGGGGTCTCCGTGGCTGGAGGCGTAGGTGTAGGCAGGAGGGACTCGATCGACCGCTCCTCCCTCCCTCCTCCCAGACCCACAGAGCTGGGATTTGCTTCCCCCCAGCTCCAGGAGCCCATGTTCCCCTCCAGCCCCCTGTCAGGTCTGGGATCCCCTCACCGCAGCCCATACTCCCAGGCCCCGGGCACCCCCCGATCGGACTACAGCCAGGTCCCGGAGCCCTTCGCTCAGCAGTCCACCCTGAGTGCTGCAGCATCCCCGGACCCCTACTCGAACGCCCATACCCCAGGCACGCCCAGACCCCACTCGGACCCGTCTTACCTGGCCAACCAGGCTGCGCTGAGGCTGGACCCGTACGGCTCCATGCCCGGGACGCCCCGCCCCTCGGCAGCCGAACGCTACCCGCGGTCCCCTGGCGGCCAGAGGAGCGGAGACCCGTTCTGCCAGGGGGCCGGCGGAAGCAAACCCTCGCCCGACCCCTATGGCCAGCAGCCCTCCACCCCGCGGCCACAGATGACCCCCGGGACGCCTGGCTCAGTGCTGTCCCCCATGTCCCAGGGCCACTCTGGAGACACCGGCCCCTTCCCTCACATTCACCAACAGGTAGAAACCATGTCATACAAATGTGTTATATGACACAGTATCTATGATGACTGAAGTGTTTTTTGTTGCTCGGTTATTGTCTATGATGATATCTGTGCTCCTATTATGTAACTAAGATATCTGGGGCGAGAGCTTGGTTCCCTTCCCACCTCGGTTCTATATGTCAGATTCCTACATCTTCTTCAACCCACTTTCCTGTCTCTCTTCACTGTCCTGTCCATAAAGGCACAAAAAAACAAATATAAAAAATCGAAAAGAAATGTTGCACTATTATGTTGATCGTACTGCAACAATGTCACCTTACCAATACATTCTCTGCCTTCCTCATAATACTGCGTTCTTCTAGCTGCAACAGTCTCCCGGAAGACTTCAGCAGCAGGACTCATTTCCCAGAACCCCAGGCTCTCAGACCCCAAAGCACCCTGGGATGTCGGATGAGGGCGGGTTTTCGAACATGCCCGGTCGGACACCAGGGCACGACCCCTTCGAGCAAGGTCACATGACACCGGGGCCTTCGCAGACGGACAAGACGGGGGCCAATGAGATGGTGTCGATGGGCGGGAACCCCTTGGATGGACCAATCAGCATAGTTCCTCAGCTGGGTGACTCAGAGGAGAAACTAAGACAGGTAAAAACGAAAGGAAATCTGGACTGCTCTTAATGTCCTTGTACTTAAATCTTCCTCTGTATAGTAGTTAGGGTTTCTATGGTTCTCCATTGTAATTTGCAGGCATGAAAATCGCTCACCTTTCGGCGAAATTCGCCGTTTTGAAGCCAAAACAGGTGACCTACGTGAATCGTGTGGATTCAATGAGAAAAGTTTTGGGGGGGGCGCATGGAAATATTAACGCGAAAGGCAAGCAGTTTGCTTCGCTCGTACTGCCTTCGCCTTGCTCTCATTGAGAATGCATAGATAAGCGAAACTCGCTCTGGTTGGGCGAAATGAACGCGAATTCGCCTCTTCAGGCGAATCAAAGTTGGCGAACTCCCAACTTCATGCAAATTAGTACCACTCACAGCCAATCAGAAGCCTACATTGTTCACAGGGGCGGGAGTAACCAAAAAATCTAAAAACAGTGGCGGCGGCTCCGAAGGCTGTAGCTGGAAATATTTAATGTGAATAAAGGTGTCTAGACCATTTTAAGTATTTTTCTTGCCATGGTTCATTGTTTATTTGAGACACAAATGTTTTCAGGGCACACAGATCATTGTAGGTAAACGGAGGCTCTCATACAGTTGAGTTAGCTGGCTGCTAACACTGATTGAAACACATAGCAACTAGCTAGCTTGCATGCTGATTTGAACCACCTTGGTGTTTCTGTAGAACATGAATTGTTGTCAACATGAAAACGGATTGTTGTTTGCATGTCATATGAACATATTTGGCCTAAATAGACCACTGTGTATATAATCTGAAGCACTTGTCCGTCTCGCTAACTAGCCACTAAGCTAACGTTGGCTAACCAGGCTATCTGGCTACCTGTCCCGTGGTTAATGACAGTCTGACAGTCCGCCCCCTGGGCGGAATTTCGCTTGACTGAATTGGCGTGGTGATATGCTGTGTGGATTTGGCTACTGTGAAATTGGCAAAGGGAAACTTTGATTCTAAATCAAACATCATATTTTTTCTGGCATGCTCTGTCTGCAATTGCAAATTGCATTTCTAGTTGATGGTATGTTTCGATAATGGTGGAAAACACTCATTAGGTTGGTTTCTTTGCCCCCCCCCCAAAAAAATGTTGGCTGTCAATCATGATGGAAGAATAGACAAGTTCAGTTACAGCATGTCCCCTATCTTTGTTTTGCATTAAGCAATTTTGGTGCCCTTACCACATATACTGTAAATGTTAGACTCAGTGACAGGCTGGCATGAAATTGCTTGCATAATACTTAAACCCCCAAACCCCTCTTCCCCCATGTGTACCCAGTTTGTAAAAAAACACAAAAAAACAACAACGCAGGAGCAGGGCCCCTAGAGTACCCCCCCCCCCCCCCCCCCCCCCCCCCCCCCCCCTCATCGCCCCTCATGCACCCTTCTCACCTTTTCACCCCTGACCTGTTTTCATGCCTGAATTTGCTTCTTCTTCCCAGCGTCAGAGGCTTCGTCAGTTCCTCCTGAGGCAGAAGACGGCCCTCCGGCAGGATAAGGGGCTCCAGGAACCAGCCTCGGGACCCGCCAGGCCTCCCGCCGCTCCATCCGCCTCTCCCCAAGGTCCCCCTGGACCTGGCCAGACCACCCCTCGCCACTGGTCTCAAGAGGACCCGTCCGCTCTGGTGGCACTGCAGCCTGACATATTCGGACGTCCTCCACCCCCTTACCCCGGTACGGGCCGAGCTGCACCTCAGGCCCTCAGGCCCCCGGGGCCCTTCCCCACTAACCAGGGCCCCTACCCTCGGCAGCCTATTGGGATGGATCCCAACATGGCTAACATGGGGCTCCGGCCCCAAAACATGAGGTGAGCACAGGGAATATCTGGACCATCTAATGTCTAGCAAGTCTCCATTACTGGGAAACTGGATAGGTATCTCATGGACCTCCCCTACTTTTCCTATAGGTTTGGCTTCCCGGGTGTTCAAGGGGAGCAGTTTCTGCACGCTGGCCAGCAGACGATGCCTGGCTCCGCTCAGATTCCACCCCAAGGCCAGCTCAGACCACCCATGCCTGGAGACTTCACCGGCATCCGACCAATCACTGGGCCCGCTAACCAGCCACGCCCCATGATGATGACAGGTGTGTAACAGATGCTTGAAAGCTGATTGGTTTAATTAGAACTGAAGCTCAGAGATGCAATGCATAAAAAAAATATATTGTTGAAGAAGGTATTTTCAAGAAAGTATTTCCAGGGTGAGGGATTTTTTACAATCATGTCTTTCCTTTACCGGCTTCCACCCACCAGGTGTTCCCCAGCCCTTCCTGTCCCACGCGCTCCCCCTGCAGCAGCACAGCATCATGGGCCAGCCCTTCATCGAGCTGAGACACCGAGCTCCAGACAGCCGTGTTAGACTGCCCTACCCACTGGGCGGCCCCACGGACCAGCTCCACCACCACCACAGTCAGGGTGTCCAGGCGGGGACGTCTGGCGCCATGGATCAGCTCAACCAACACCATCAGCCCCCGCTGGCCGCCGCAACACTTGGTCACCACGGCAACATGTCTCAGGGTGGCGATGCAGGGCTCCCGGGTGGAGGTGGAGATGGGATGGAGGAGCACCTGGAGGGAGAGGACTCTGCGGTCAAAGACCTGGAAGATGTGGAGGTCAAAGACCTGGTGGACCTCAACTTGAACCTGGACCCAGAGGATGGTAGGAAGTTCTCACTGGTGGCCCTTGTGCTCTGTGTCTATGTGTCTGATTTTGGAGAATTCAAAGCTATTTTGTGGCTGTATAGATTAGGTCTTATCCTTTTTCCCGTTGAGTGTGTGATTCTGAATGGCTGGTGATAAATCCATATTCTGCTGCTAGACTAGAGCTTCCAGCCACTTCATAATCACATACAGATGGTTAATATTGCAATATGTTTAACCCACTCAGGTAAAGAGGAACTGGATCTGGGTCCCAACGACCTCCACCTGGACGACTTCCTGCTGTCCGGGAAGTTTGACCTCATTGCCTACGCCGACCCGGAACTGAACCTGGAGGACAAGAAGGACATGTTCAATGAGGACCTGGACCTTAGCGACCCGGGGGAAGAGACCCACAACAAGGCACCCAAGGAGAGGACGAGGGAGGTGGGTGGCGACGACGCCGGCGTTTCCAGGAAGCCAGATGGTCAGGCCTACACCCCGGGCCAGGTCAAACAGGAAGCCTCTGAGTTTCTGGTGACCAACCGCATGCAGGACAACATCAAGATGGAGACCGGCAGGGATTGCCTGTCGCTCCACAGCCCCCTCGCCACCATGACATCCAGCGGAGCCCAGGGCGGCGATCATGCTGGCCTGTTCCAGGGCGCTCCTCAACAGGCCGGCCAACATGGAGCCATGCCCCTGCCTGGCTCCCTCGTGGCCCACACCAAGGTAGCTGCCCTCTCAGACAAACTGTTTGTCTTTATTAAAAAAACAAAGACATCTGTCCATCAATGCTCAGGACATCTTCATAACAAAACAGTTTATCATGAAATAATAACGCAATTATTATTATTTTTTATCATCATGTTAAGTCTTTCTTGTCAATACAACTGCCTATTTCCAGTGTCTCGTGGTACCGGGTGAAGAGTTAATTCCAGCTCCAAATATATTGATCTGCTTTGTCGTCTTTGTTCTTTTCCATCTTCCAGAAGTTGGAAGGTCCTGGTTCTCTGCAGGCTACTGGAGCCGGGTGTGCACCCGGTGTCCAAGCCCAGGAACATGCAGCGTCCGGGGGCACCGCTCCTTACGCAGTCCCCCCTTCACCAGCAGGTATGTCGTGTCAGCAGCAGCATTCAACAGGAGATCCATCAAACAACCAGGGGAAAGGAGGAGAAACGCATCTTCATCAAAACGACAACAAACAAACAAACATAAAAATCATCCCAAACAAAAAAAAAAACCTCTTTCCCCTATCTCCAGGACAACCATCCGTCTACCAGCAGCAGCAGCAGCCGAGGGGTTTTATGCCCCACCCCGCTCCCCCCCAGCTGCTGCTCCCTCCTCAGCCTCCATCACAACCCCATCCCCAGGGTCCAAATCAGGCCCTGCTCTGTGCTCAGCAGCAGGGCCCCGCTCCCCAGCCCCACCCCCAGGCCCCCAGGCCTCTTCTCCTGGAGGAGCAGCCTCTGCTCCTGCAGGACCTGCTGGACCAGGAGAGGCGAGAGCAGCAGCAGCAGAGACAGATGCAGACTATGATCCGACAGAGACCCACCTCTGAAACACTGCCGCCTAACATGGGTGAGCATCAGGAATGGCACAAGGACTTTCATAGGCGCTAGACCCCCACATAGGGAGTGGCAGGGTCCAAAATTAACTTTTAGAAGTCTTTTTACCTGCCAGAGTGGAAAAATCTACCAGCCAAGCAATTGTTTTAATATGTAACCCTGCATTTTTGTAACCTGCCAAATGGTCAAATCCATCAGCCATTGGCTGGTGGCAGGTGTTAATTTTGGACCCTGCAGAGTGGTGATGTGGAATTAGATGGGTCGTTGGGAGGGGAAGTCGCGTATGTAAATGGGGATTGAAGATAGTTGGCTTACTTGTAGTCCTTGTAGTTACAGGTTATTAGGGTATATTTGTTTTTATTGTTTATAGATCCTTTTGGTTATTGTCTGCCCCCCTAGTGTTCACAAATCACTTAATGCTGCTTTAAATATCTGCGTTATTAGAGTCACAAAAATCCCTCACAGGAAAGCCACGCACAGTTCACTTCCCCGATCTATAGAAAAGCCTTTGTAGGCTGATGGAGCACAAACCTGCACTGCCTCCTCTCCTAGTCATTTCACCTAGTCATTTCACCTAGTCACTGTTGTAAATGCATGTTTCTGTATGCCGAAAACCAATGTGTGTGTTTGTATGAACGTGCATGTATGTGTTTTTAATGTGCATGTGGGTCGTGTTTTGTATACGTGTGTATGCGTTTGTGTGTGTTCCAATTCCAGAATTTGACTCCATCTCGGACCCCATCATGAAGGCTAAGATGGTGGCTCTGCAGGGCATCAACAAGGTCATGACCCAGGGCAGTCTCAGCCTCAACCCCATGGCGATCAACAGGTACTAGAGTCCAACATTCATTCTAAATAAATACTAAATATTGGCTCACGTTGATAAAGTAGATCTTGGGTTCTCAATTTTTTTTCCATCAGCGGCCCCTCAGGGGTTAACTTGGCAGTACATCGCTGCCAATTTTTCAATGTCACATTGACACAAACTTGAGAATATTCCCTGCATGTAATGTCATAAATAACTCACACCCCCTTTTAAGTGTTTTTTGTCTCATGCCCCCCCCCCCCCACTTCATAATATTGTGGGCATCAGACTCCAGCCTCTTTTGTCATATCTTATGCATTAAATGTCTTTCACATCTTCCCAGATTCCAACAGGATCCAGCTGCCCAGCCTCCTGTACGGCCATCTCAACCTCCACAAATATTGGGCCAGGTGAGTCATTCCTTCCAACAACCCACTTCCTCACCCACCAGGTGATGTCACTTCCTGCCAGCCACCGTCCTGTACATCCTGTTTTGTTTTCTTCTAATTTCTCAGGATGGGAAACTCACCCCCCTGCTGGCTAGGCCCACCCCTCCCAGTTTCGCCCCTGGGTTTAACAGTAAGTTTCTTGTCAATTGAACAATCACATTTTCCCTTTATTTTGGTTGGTCAGGCTTGAAACCCATAGATCCACTCTGTTTGACCACAGGGTGAACATTGAGTGAGAATTGTATTGAGATATGTGTCCTTACTTTTAAAACTCACAAGAGCTGCTGGCTAAGAGCTTGAAGCTCGGTGCTAGAAAATCCCTTTTCATAGGTGTGTGTGTGTGTGTGTGTGTGTGTGTGTGTGTGTGTGTGTGTGTGTGTGTGTGTGTGTGTGTGCAGACGAAGCAGAGCGGCGTCAATACGAGGAGTGGCTGGAGGAGACGCAGCACCTCCTGCAGATGCAGCAGGGCTACCTGGAGCAGCAGATCACCGGCCACCGCAAGGCCAAGAGGGCCCTGTCCGCCAAGCAGCGCGCCGCCAAGAAGGCCAACCGGCCCGTCTCTGAGGACGAGCTCGCCCAGGTCCGCAGCATCACTCAGCAGCAGGCAGCAGTGCAGAAACAGCTGGAGCAGGTACCACATGGACCTCCAACCACTAGCACCACGAGAGACTGCAGCTGTAAAGAAAACACAAACATTTAAAACCAAATGTCCACTGACAATCTCTCTCTCTCACTCTCTCTGCCTCTCACTCTATTCTTCTCCATAGATCCGAAAGCAGCTGAAAGATCACGCAGAGTTGATCGAGGAATACAAAACCAAACAGCAGCAACAGAGAGCGTTACAGCAGCAGCAACTACAACAACAACAACAGCAACTACAACAACAGCAACTACAACAACTACAACAACAGCAGCAGCAACAACAGCAGCAGCAACAACAGCAGCAGCAGCAGCAGCAGCAGCAGCAACAACAACAACAACAGCAGCCTGCTATGATTCCACCTGCAGCACCCCCTGTTGGCCAGCCCATGCTGGGCCAGCCCATGCTGCCCCAGCCAGGCACGCCCACACAACGAGCACCGATGCAAAGCGCACCAGCGGGTTGGAACCCCGCAGCCGTGCGTCCGGGCGGCCCCATGGGCCAGAGGATGCCTGGCCAGATGCCTCCAGTAGTGACCAATGCCCCCCACCCACACGGCCAGCCTCCCCAGGGCATGGTCACTGGGCTGGGGGCTCCGTCTGGGGCGAGCTTCCCCCCCCAAGCGCCCCAAGTCCCCCAAGCTGGCGGAGGATCCACTGGAGCGGGCGGTCCAAATGGAGCCGCAGCCCGACAGGTAACGGCACACTTCCCCAAACAAACCAGGAAGTCCGGGTGGGACCCTTTGGGGGGGAGGGGGGTGGTGTCAGGTTTCTCCGGGCGTGTTAGTTATCTGGTCTTCCTCCGGTACCCAGGTACCCAAGTGAGTACCCGTTAGTCACACACTGAGGCCCTCTCTCTGATGACGTTAGGTGTGTTAGTACCCAGCAGTTCTTTGGAGAGGTAACTTCTCACTACCGTCTCCTCCAGGTAAACTTTGACGACAACAACCCGTTCAGTGAAGGTTTCCAGGAGAGAGAGAGGAGAGAGAGACTCCGTGAACAGCAGGAGAGACAGAGGGTCCAGCTCATGCAAGAGGTGCAGTTACTCTGCACTTATAGTTATATATATAAATATATATATAAATATATATATATATACATAGTTATTCTCTCTATAGTGTTCAGTGTGTGTGTGAAGTGGGTATCTGTATTGTAAGACATCATTCCATGTATTTCTGTGGTCTACTACTGGTGTCGATGGGCAGTGGTGTGAACTGGTGTTTGTCTGCAGGTGGAGCGTCATCGGGCCATGCAGCAGAGACTGGAGCTGGAGCAGCAGAGCCTGCTGGGGGCCACCATGGGGCCTGGGCTTGGAGCAGGAGCCATGCCCTCCGCCGGGCCTCTATCAGGGGCCGGCCCCTCACTGGGCTCTGTGGTTCGCCTAGGGCCTCCCACCGGGCCTGGGACCGGAGTAGGAGCCATGCCCTCCGCCGGGCCTCTATCAGGGGCCGGCCCCTCACTGGGCTCTGTGGTTCGCCTCGGGCCTCCCGCCGGGCCTGTGACCGGAGTTGCCAGCCCAGGGGTTGCCCCTGGTGGGGAGAGCCTCTCCCAGATGCCCTTCTTCAGCTCAGAGCTCCCGCAGGACTTCCTCCAGTCCCCTCCGGGCTCCACGGCCCCCCAGCAGCAGGAGGTTACTCTCCAGCAGGGCTACGGCACGCCCCCGGGCCAGAGCCCCACGTCACTCCGGCCCCAAGTCGGCCATGGAAACATAGACATGACGAGACTTCTCCTCCAGACCCGACCCAGACACCCCGGACCCGCTGGCCCTGCCGGCCCTGCTGGCCCAGGACAGGTGCGCCCACCTGGGCTAGGAGGACCAGGAATGACGGGGCCCCAGCCTGGAGGTCTGTGTGCGGGTGATCTTCATCATCGCCATACCTTCGGTCAGGATTCGGCCGCTTCCCTCATGCAGCTCTACTCTGAAATCCTCCCGGAGGAGAAACCGAAGAAGAAGAGGAACCGGAAGAGAGATGGCGACGACCCCACAGGGGCCAGGACCCCGCTGTCGTCCTACTCTGACGACATCACAGCGCCAACCACCCCGGCCGTCTCGGACACTTCCTGCTCCACCCCGACGCGGGGCAACATCGACCAATCGGATTTCTTCTTCCACCAGAGCTCTGGCTTGGCTTCCTCCACGGAGCTGGAGAGGCAGCTAGCAGGAGCTGCTCTGGCGGTCAAGGTGAGGAAGCTAAGACCGTGAACACTCTTATTGTGCAGACGTCTTCCTACTCTGAAACTGAAAATAAACTCTCATGCACTTAGTGCATGTTCGTACGTCCTGGCAATGAAATAGTACTTGGCATCGTATAGCATCTTACCCTAGCTATCCATGCTGTACACCAGAAAGGAGAGTGAAACCTAGCAATGATGGTGCACTTAGAAACTTGGATCTGTTGACATCCTTGCTGTACCGACAGTAATATTTATTGTTGTTAAACTTTCTGACAAATGTCATTATTGTAGGTCGCTTTGGACAAAAACGTCTGCTAAATGCCTTAAATGTAATGTCAGAATAAATACTTTTGACATTACTGTTTATAGACGCACCACATGTGTGACTGTTGAAGGAGCAGTTCATGAAAAAATCAGTATACGGTGGGGCAACTTGGCAGTGAAGTGCTCATTTTAACAACACTCATGACCAGCCATCTCTATTTATATGATTAGGTTAATTTCACTTGGCTTACTAAAGAAAGGCTGGTACTATTAGCATGTGTGTTCATATTAGCCATGCCATGGCGTGCTAGGCTATACTCCTATAGGAGGACGGTTTAGCTTCTATGCCCCGAAGCTTTGGAACGACTAGGCACGATATCAGAGAGGCAGACCTTAAACTGGCCTTCAGTTAGCCTGATCTGCCTTTTATTTTTCTTACCTTTACTGATAGTGGTTTTATTATTTGTATTATTTTTGTTTTAATGTTATTTGTCACCATTGTGTGCATTATCTTAGCGTTGTACTATCTTAGTTTGTGTTATCTTTGTTCTCTTATTTCTCTTTTATTCTATTGTGTTATTGATCTGTTTTTGCTTGGGCTTTTACCTGATTTTTAAGTACAGCACTATGAGCTGCAAGCTCTGTACTAAAATGAGCTTTATAAATGAAATAATAACAATTATTATTATCTTAAACACAAAGCGGCTCTAACCTCCGATTCCTCTCCTCCAGGAGGAGTATGTGGAAGGAGCAGTGTGTGCAGGAGGAGGCGGGCTGCTGAAAAGAGAGAACGGAGGTGGCCAGAGGATCTCCTCCTCTCCTCTCCACGGAGGAGTAGCAGGAGACGCAGGGAAGGAGCTCCTGAGACATTTGCTGAAGGACAAGGCCTTGGCTGCCAGCCAGGCCCAGCCCCAATGCCGCCAGCTGTCCAATGACGTCGTGCGGTCCGAGGAAGAGGAGGGACCAGCCAGGCCTGGTTCACATAACAGCATGGTGAGGAAGGGAGGCAGGGTCTGTAATGTAGTCTCTGGACAAGATACTTTACTGGTCTAATATGGATCTAGGAAGTGACCCTTTAGTGGAATTATACTGTCCACTCTCTGCATCTCTATCTAATCTTATCCAAATAAATCCATTATTACCAAGTTACAGAAGTCACAATAGACCCTTTAGTGATAGCTGATGCGCTACAAATTCATTAAGATCACATGACATCGTCACCACATTTTAATATCCAGCCGCTCTTCAGACACATGACCTCATGATCACACACGACATTAAACTCCATGACATCACTGTGGCAGTAGACCCTGCCACACGCCACCTAAGTGGCTTTTGCTGGGCCCTTCCGACACAGAACACAGGTAGATGTTGTATTAAATCTGTTTATTGGAGATGGTCAAGATGGTACCAACCAGAGCCGATGTAACGTGCTGTCATGACAGTGGCTCTCTCCTGAGTGTGTGTTGATGGCTCGGTAACCTGTGTGCCTTGATTACTCTACACCACAGGTGTGCAACCACACACACTCCACCACCAACATAGCCTCTTCCATTCTTTTGCACAGTCACTATGTGACTCATCCTGAACATCTGAGTACATAGAGAAAGTTAAGCCGGCAGTGTCTCGAGAAACTCAAGACATTGTCGCTCATAGGAAGGCAGACGTAGCTCCGGCGAATTCTTATATTTACATCCATGGCTTTATTCCTTCCGCCGGTCTGTCGGCCTACTAACTGTACTGTTCCCAGCATACGGGTTCCCGTGATTGGTCACACTTGCATGTCAATTGACGCCTGTCCTGATAAGTAGGCGGTTTTCGACACAGCGAATCAACACTGTCCCTGAAACTACTACCAACATGAAACTGTCATATCAAACTGTGATCGGTTTCTTTTATGGCTAAAGGTTTTCGCTACACACATGGTGTTGTTTGTTCTAGGCGCTGGAGGGCAGCGGGACTGCTGAGTTGATGGAGAGTCTGAAGAGGAAGCAGCAGCAGCAGCAGCAGCAGCAGCAACATCAGCAGCAACAACAACAACAGCAGCAGCAGCGCTGTAAGAGGCAGGGTAAGATGGAGAAGGAGAAGGGTCCCCTGAAAGCCAAGCGGAGGAAGAAGGAGGAAGAGGAGGGCATGCTGTACTCCTCCAACACGGACACACTGATGACCCAAGTCAAACAGGTAAATATATAGAATGTTTGGCGGTGTTGGGGAGGACATCATAGGGGTTTGCATACATTTTCAATAGCGGGGACACCTGCCTTTTAACAGTTACAAATCAATGCGCTACAAACCATACATTAACAACAACAGTCAAATACAACTATCCACCAGATGATTCCTTGACAACGCAAAATCAATATGCTCAAGGCACCACGGAAGCATATTTTAATTTCAGCTGATGTAAATTTGGTTAAAAAACAATAACGTTATAGATGAAGGTAACTAATATCTAATCGTTGTTGGCAACCTTCTCTCCCTCTCTCTGTGGCTACAGCAGCTCTCTCTTCTCCCGCTGATGGAGCCAGTGATGGGGGTGAACGTGTCTCTGTTCCCCCCGTACGGCAGCTCCAACCTGGACCGAGACAGCCGGCTCACCGGCTCCTTTGGCAGTGCCTCCCTGGACGGGGTCACGGACTACTACTCACAGCTCATCTACAAGGTACTACATCGTACTGTCAGTACCATGTCATCAGTATGTCCTTCACTTCACTGCTACTGCTGCTGTTTCTGGTGCTACTGCTATCTTAAACTTCACAGACTGTACTAGTACTACATATACTTATATTATAATCAGCTCAAATACAATACAATAAATACAATATAATATCAATGCTACTCATACTAATCTTATTCTGGACTATTTGTCTTATCTTACTTTAATAATAATAAAAAAGGAGAGAGCTATATTTAGCTCATGTCTGAATGCATTTAACAAATGAACGGATGGAGTTGAGCGTAATGCCATAAATGAATCAGCATTGAGTGACTCCTCCCCCCCCCCCCCCCCCCCCACCCAGCAGAACAACCTCAGCAACCCCCCGACTCCCCCAGCCTCCCTGCCTCCCACCCCACCTCCGGTGGCTCGCCACAAGCTGGCCAACGGCTTCGCTACCACCGAGGAGCTGGCCAGGACCAAAGCTGCTCTCAGAGAGCAGGAGGGTAAGACCTGCACTTATACTGCTAGAACAACTATGAAGTATACAAATACTAGAACTGTGAAGTGTACAAATACTAAAACTATGAAGTGTACCAATACTAGAACAACTGAATATTACAAATACTAGAACAACTATGAAATATAAAAATACTTGGTAGGACCGCTGGATCAGTAGTTCTGCTATAACATAGTAGGACCGCTGGATCAGTAGTTCTGCTATAACATAGTAGGACCGCTGGATCAGTAGTTCTGCTATAACATAGTAGGACTGCTGGATCAGTAGTTCTGCTATAACACAGTAGGACTGCTGGATCAGTAGTCCTGCTATAACATAGTAGGACTGCTGGATCAGTAGTTCTGCTATAACATAGTAGGACCGCTGGATCAGTAGTTCTGCTATAACATAGTAGGACCGCTGGATCGGTAGTTCTACTATAACATAGTAGGACCGCTGGATCAGTAGTTCTGCTATAACATAGTAGGACCGCTGGATCAGTAGTTCTGCTATAACATAGTAGGACCGCTGGATCAGTAGTTCTGCTATAACATAGTAGGACCGCTGGATCAGTAGTTCTGCTATAACATAGTAGGACCGCTGGATCAGTAGTTCTGCTATAACATAGTAGGACCGCTGGATCAGTAGTTCTGCTATAACATAGTAGGACCGCTGGATCAGTAGTTCTGATCATAGGGCTGCTGGATCCAGGATAACTTCGAAGGGAATTCGATATTTGCAGTAACGTGTTTCAAATAAATTGGTTTAAATGTCCTCTTTTTCTTTTTCACACTGTTTTCCCTCCAGCGAAAGGAGTGTCTGGGGTGAAGCAGAAAGGGGAGGAGCTTCTCGGCCTTAACCACGCCTCTAAGACGGTGGACGTGCCCGCCTCCCTGCCAACTCCGCCCCACAACAACCAGGAAGAGCTCAGGTAGCTGGTTCCTCCTCATCAGTGTTTACCTCGATGGTTACCTAGTCTTGATCAGGGTCTCCTGTTTATTAGCCGTGTGAGACCATCCACATATTCACGTTTGCCTTTGATGATGATTATCAGTCTGGCCTCGGCTGGGCAGCAATTGATTTCCAAATATATAATACGTTCAAAAAACTCCAGCCAAGAGGCTCGTGCTCGCTTCGCTCTGGCCGAATCCAAAAAAAGTATTCGGAAAGTATTCAAAAAGTTTTTAAATCTGAAAGCTACACTTTCTTTGGCGCTGCCATGATTGTTTTAGTTCGGCAGACTGCGGCCCTCCTTTGTTCGTCATGAACTGAAACTCCTCCCCTGAGCACTGATTGGTCCTATCATTTTTCATTTTTTGGAAAAGGCTTTCAACGGGATCGAGGACAGACCGATCTGCAGAGAGAAACAAAATGTGAACTCAGAGATCAGGATTGTCTCACGAGGCTAGCTATTTATGTGTGTGTGTGTGTGTGTGTGTGTGTGTGTGTGTGTGTGTGTAGGGTCCAGGAGCTGAGCGCAGGCCGAGACAAGAACAGGGACAGTCCCGAGGGCTACATACCGTCGTCCTCTCCCGAGTGCGAGGCGGACGTGGAGGTCAGCCGCTACCCGGACCTCTCCCACATCAAACTGGAACCGCCTTCTCCCTGCGCCTCGCCTACGATACCCATCATGCCCTGCGCCTGGGGAAAAGGTGAGTTCTCCGAGAGTGAGATTAGTGCGATTAGTTGATTAGAGCGATTAGTTGTTGATGGTTGTGTGTGTGTGTGATAATTCTATTGATCCTTCATTGTGTGCATGTGTATGTCCAGGCTCGGCGATGAAGCAGGAAATCAAGGCTGAGCCCAGCCAGTTGGGACCACCCTCGTGTTCAAACGCTGGTTTGGTTTCCATCGGCATAACGCTCAACTCCATCGCTGCTCAGGTAACCACTGATCATACTGCTATCCAGGTATGTGCACTACAGGAGTCTGTGGTGTTCTGACTGTGAACAAATTGGGACTTTTATTTTGTTAAAGGGCCCCCATTTTACCAGGTGTGAGTGTGATTAGCCATTACAAGCCATTGTATAATGGATAGATCAGCCTACCAGTTGGTACAGTCCACTGGGTAGACTGATTTAGCCATCATACATCTGGGTGGACACTCCCACTCGTGATGTCACTAGAGGTTAAATTTATCTGAAATGGCTTGTAATGGCTCACCACACTCACACCATCCGGTAACACCTCCTCCCCACCTTTTAGTCCCATTTCAAAACTAAAACACAATTCCAAAAATGGTTGTAAAAAGTAAAACTGGTTGGCTTGAGTTGACTCCTCCTCTTCCCCTTTGTCCAGAACATCCCTCGCGTCATGGTGGCCATAGCCGACCTGCTGCGTGTGCCGGTGCCTGCCAGCTACCAGGTGGCCCAGCCGCCACCGGGGTCCATGGTCCGACCTGGACCTGACCGCAGCTCCCTGGCCATGCTGGCCAACGTCCGAGTCCCCCTGCTACACGTACGTCCAGAACCGCCACCGTGAGCTGTGCTCACAGATTAGAATGAACTCTGGAGCCTGGCTGCACCAGTGAAGCCTGTGTTGGTCTTGGCTCAGGTCTATTGGCTGAGTAATAACTCAATATGTAAACTAAAGTTTATTTCATTGATATATTATCTCAATTCAAAGGGCTTTATTGGCATGGGAAATATTAATTTGTATATACAAAATTAAATGTAGATCAACTAAATCTCTCTTTCTCCCTCCCTCCACCTCATCCCTCTCCTGCTGTACCAGGGGGCGGAGGGCATCAGGCATCCAGCGATGGGTGCTCACCAGGCGGGAAACCGAATGATCAGACCCCCCGGGGCCCCAACTACCAATACTGCAGGTCATTATGCAGCGGCCCTTCACTCTGGCTCTTCCTCGTTATCCTGCCTCTTGTTTGCACTGTCTGTCTTGCCTCTGTTTGTTTAATCTTTCACCGTCTCCGTGCCTCTCCTCTGACGTTTTGGGATTGTGCTTTTACCATCCAGGTGTCAGAATGGACTACAGCCAACATGGCGGACCCAGGCCTCAGGGTTGCACTCACTGCAAGGCTCCCCTGCTGGGAAATGTAGTCCACATGACCACCAAGAACTTCAAACAGGTACATACACACGATCACAACACAATTACCATGAACACACAACACAGTGTTGCATGTATTTGAATCTGTCTGTTGGCTTGTCTTTGAAGGAGGGACAGTCCAGAGCCGCGACCACCCTTGCGTTCTGTAGCACCAACTGCTCTGCTCTCTACTCGTCTGGTCTGCAGAGCAAACTGGCTGACACCAAGGTAACCACATCCTGTTGATATCAGCCAGCCAATCCCCTCGCATTGAGAACAACCAATTGATGAATGCACAATTTCACTGAACGTAGAATCTATCAAACGTTGAATGTGTTGAACTGAAGAACGTCCCTGAAGTAGTTTCCATTCATACGGTTGGCTACATTAAATGCACATTGTGAAGCCCATCTACTTGCTTGTCTTATCTACATAGCTGATCTCTATGTCCCCCTCCCCTCCTTCCCCCCCAGCCTGTAGCTCCTTCATCGCTACCCGAGGAGAGCAAGAGTGCGTCTTCTCCTTGTAAGACCCAGCAGCACCAGTACACCAGCAACATGTCCGCCATCGCTGTCCACTGTCTCCCTCTGGCCTCCTCTTCCTCCTCTGCCCCCGCGCCTTCCTCCCCTCCCCTCTCCTTCCCCACTGCGTCCGCTCTCACCTCGGACAACGCCTCCAAGACGGACAGCCTCAAGGTGAGCCTCTCTTCTCTGATCTGGGATCTGATTGGACGAGGTTGTGTCGATTGGACGGTTGACATTTGGATGTGTGGGAAGTGCAAGTACTTCATGTGGCTTGATTATTAATACAAATGCATTGATGGATTAATTGGTAACTTTATTGGGTGGTTGATTTATTGATTGATTGATTACTGCATTTGATGGATTGATTGTTAGATTGATATATCTATATGGATATATAGATTGGTTCGATTTATTGACTAAAACATTTTGAATGACAGGTGAGGGTGAAGCTGAAGCCCCGGCCCCGCGCTGTGGCGGGCGGTGGCGGCGGCGGCGAGGACTCTTCCTCCTCCTCCTCATCATCGTCGCGGCACGGCATGAAGAGGCTGAAGAACTCCCGCTGGTGCCGCTGGAGCATCCACATCACGCTGCCGCGGGGGGGCAGCCAGGCCGTCTCCATGCCGACGGAGGAGGAGGTGGACGTGCTGCTGAGGAAGCTGGGGGCGTGTCTCCGGCCCGACCCGCTGCCCCGCGACCAGCGGCGCTGCTGCTTCTGCCGCCAGCTGGGCGACGGAGTGACGGACGGACCGGCCCGCCTCCTCAACCTGGACCTGGACGTCTGGGTGGGTGATGGTGGACCCTCTCCTGGG
Source organism: Merluccius polli (assembly GCA_030340625.1). Taxonomy (NCBI): domain Eukaryota; kingdom Metazoa; phylum Chordata; class Actinopteri; order Gadiformes; family Merlucciidae; genus Merluccius; species Merluccius polli. Next base: position 105,790 of record JAOPHQ010000620.1, read on the forward strand.
CTTTACTAATACAGTTCAGTGTTATTGTACTGTAGGCTGGAGGAACACACAGGAGGAACAACACAGGTGGAGCTCATAACTGTAATTATGGGTTTGTTCGATCCGCAGGTCCACCTGAACTGTGCACTGTGGTCCAGCGAGGTGTACGAGACCCAGGCGGGGGCTCTGATCAACGTGGAGCTGGCCCTGAGGAGGGGGCTGACGCTGCGCTGTGCACACTGCCAGCAGACCGGCGCCACCAGTGGCTGCAACCGCCTGCGCTGCACCAACACCTACCACTTCACTTGCGCCCTGCTGGCACACTGCACCTTCTTCAAGGTAACGCATGCTCCTGTAATGCAGCCACACACACACTATGTGTAATGCATCACACGCACCTTTACATCCCCTACACATCCGTGCGTGTGTGTTAATGTATGTGTGTGTGCGTGTGTGTGTGATCCTCTCTGCTCCTCCAGGATAAGACCATGCTGTGCCACCTCCACAAGCCCAGGTCGGGGCTCCCCTCCGGCGGCGGCGACAAGCCCTCCGCCAGCGGCGCCTCGCCCAGCTCCTCCGGCTCGCCGTGCTCCACCACGGGGCCCGGCCCGAGCCCGGACGACCCCTACGACTCGGAGCTGCGCTGCTTCGCCGTGTCCCGCTGCGTCTACGTGCAGCGGGACACGGCGCGGCAGATCGCCGCCATCGTGCAGCGCGGCGACCGCCAGCACACGTTCCGCGTGGGCAGCCTGGTGTTCCGCGCCGTCGGACGCCTGCTGCCCCAGCAGATGGCCGCCTTCCACGACCACGGCGCCATCTTCCCCGTCGGTTACCAGGCCAACCGCCTCTACTGGAGCATGCGCCACAGCAACCGGTAACGCTGACCCCTACCCTGATCATATGTAATAATGCATTGGACATATGGAGCGCTATGAAGTATCTTAAAGACGCTTTTCAATGGATAACTATGATGTATAGCAGTGCTATGCTCCCAGTAACGCAACAAAAGCATTTTTTTTTACCCTTTGCTGGTGGGCGGGGACTAGGACTCAAATGACGGCATTTGGTTGTCCTTTAATAGCGTTACCCATAATCCTTTGTAATGTATTATAAGTTGGTGTTGGTGGCTAACGTGGTGTGTGTGTGTGTGTGTGTGTGTGTGTGTGTGGCAGGCGGTGTAAGTACATGTGCTCCATCGAGGAGAAGGAGGGAGAGCCACTCTTCAAGCTCAAAGTGGTGGAGAAGGGCTACGATGACCTCATCCTGACCGGATCCACCCCTAAAGGTATAACCTCTGACCCCCCCCCACCCCTGCTGTGAGCCATTACAAGCCGTTTCAAAATTGGCATGCGACTACCCTCTAGTGACATCACTAGGGAGTGTCCACACAGATATAGTATAATGGATGGATCAGCCGGTCGGTACAAGTCCACTGAGTCGGCTCAGACCTGGTGGTAAAATAGGGGCTGTAATGTTTCTACGGTACATGTGTGTGTGTTGACATTGCTGCTGATCTGCAGTGGTGTGGGACCGCGTCCTGGAGCCGGTGTCGGGGCTGCGGACCTCCAGCGGGACCCTCAAACTGTTCCCCGCCTACCTGAAGGGAGAGGACCTGTTTGGGCTCACCACCTCCGCTGTCACCCGCATCGTGGAGTCGGTGTGTAAACGGGGTTTTCATATTTATATTATACATGATATTATAGCGCAGTGCCTGCTGGGAATTAGTACATACTTCACATTATTAGTACATACTTCACATTATTAGTACATACTTCCGGGGTTAGACGCAGTCAACATTAACACAACATGGAAAAGATTGTTGAAGATTGTGTGTGCGTTTGCGTTTGCGTTTTGCGTGTGCGTGTGTAGCTGCCCGGCGTGGAGGCGTGTGATCGGTACACCTTCCGGTACGGCCGCAACCCCCTGATGGAGTGGCCCCTGGCCTTCAACCCGTCCGGCTCCGCCCGGTCCGAGCCCAAAGTCTGCCAGCCCAAGAGGTACCGCCTCCACACCTTTTTACGCTACATATACTTAACTACACTATGACAGAAGGTCATATGTCATCCACTCCATTTCTTGTCTGTTGTTTCCACATGGAAATGATCTTAACAATAAATCTAACGCCTAACTAAAAACTGCGTATATATTTGTATCTCTTTTCCTCTCGCTCTCTCTCCTCTCGACCTCCCCCCCCCCCTCCCCCTCCAGACCCACCCTGCTGACCAGCAGCGCCCCGCGGTGCCAGGGCTCAGTGGGCGCCATCGTGGGTCTGGTGCCGGGCGTCATCTCTCTGTCTCCCGGGGAGGCGGTGGCCGGAGCGCCGCAGGGCCGCCACTCCAAGTCGGCCCAGTACCGCCGCATGACCGCCGAGTGGAAGACCAACGTCTACCTGGCGCGTTCACGCATCCAGGTAACCCACACACACACAAACACATATATTAACACACACCTGCAGTCGGTTGCACCAGCTGAACGTAAGGTCGATCGTAAGTTTAGGTGTAAAGTTGATCTTAACCTTACGTTCGACGTAGTTAGTTTCAAACTAGCGCCGTTCTAAATTCAGGTTGCACCACCATAACTTAAGACGGAACTTAACTAGTAGTGCGTAAATTACCTAGGGTGAAATAAGTGTCGCATTTAATGACGTTTAGATCACATGATCAAGCCATAAGTGTCGCATTTAATGACGTTTAGATCACATCAAGCCAATCATTAGTAGCTTACAATCAAAACAGGAAGTGTGACAGTAGCTACACTTGTGCTGAATGAAAACTTCCAGCATCCAATCTGGAGGAATAAAATAACATTAAATTACATATAATGACTCTAATTGGCTCATTCACATCTTCTTGGGGTTTAGTCCGGGAAGACCAATAGGGATTGATCCGGAACGCGAGGCGAGCGGCGGGGCCGTTTGATGTGTAATTACACACTCTCATTGTGCGTAGATGTGTGTGCGTGGGGGGGGGGGGGGGGGGGGGGGCGGAGGTATGCGTGTGTGTGTGTGTTTGTGGGCGGAGGTATGCGTGTGTGTGCGTGTGCGTGTGTGGGTTAGGGGTGTAAAGATTAACCGATACGTATTAACCTGTAAAATACGACCACATCGATGCGTGAAGCCTCGTATCGAAATTGACATGACATTAATCAGTTATTGTTTCAATTTAAAAGTAAGGAATCGGTTCGCATTTGCAAACGTTTCTGACTTGACAGTCCACCCCGGACCTACGAGCGACGGGGGGGGGGGGGGGGGGGCAGGTAGACACCGCTAGACACCGCTAGACATGCGGGACTCATACCGGTGATCACGGCTTTAGTTCCCCGTGTCTGATCGCTGTAATTCGGAGCGCGAATATCGGTTGAATATCTAATATCTTTCTAACTAAAACACTTTAGTATTTTTAAAACGATAGTCGCACATCCCTCGTAACTCCGCCGTGAAGGTGAACCCTCCCGGACTCCGCTATTAACATGAACCGCTCCGCCGGAGCAGCCGCACATCCTTACGGATTTTTTTTGTATTTACGGCGGAGGTTACACCTACCTAGTACTAGGTGTAATTTAAGGTGTAACTTAAGGTGTAACTTAAGCCTACGTTGAACGTAAATGGTGTGGTGCAACAGTGTAACAATTAGTAGTTCGTAAACTCGAACGTAGTGCCAGTTTACGTTCAAACTAAGCTAAGATGGAACTTACGTTCAGCTGGTGCAACCAGCTGCTGGTCACACATCCAGGTAACACATTATTAAGAGTGTAATATCTGTGTGTTTATGCTATGTTTGTTATTGTGTGCAGGGTCTGGGTCTGTATGCGGCCAGAGACATAGAGAAGTGCACCATGGTCATCGAGTACATCGGCACCATCATCAGGAGCGAAGTTGCCAACCGCAAGGAGAGGCTGTACGAAGCTCAGGTAACTGACACGCACACGCACACACACACACGTTACAAACACACACACACGGCTCACGGAAATCTTGGCCTACACTCCATTTACCATATACTGCGTGTAACGCACGTTTGTGTGTTTGGCGTTACAGAACCGTGGCGTGTACATGTTCAGGATCGACAACGATTACGTAATCGACGCCACCATCACTGGAGGACCTGCAAGGTACCGCCTTGACTCGCCTGTCGCCTGACTCACCTGTCGCTATTCGTTGAAATTATGAGTTGAATTTCAAGGAAATGATTAAGATTCAATGAGATGTCTCGGAAAATGTTTAAAAATGACGCTATATGGCGGATATTTCAATCCACTGCCATTCAAAGTATTAGAGTATATTAGTTTATTTTTTACTGTTGAGTGTTTGCCTTATATATTTAACTATAACTAAGAGTTTACTGTCTAGTATTGTATTGTATTTTTTACTTTTTATACCTCCTTTAGTCTACTGGAAATTCAATTTCCTTGAGGGACTCATCCCAAAGGGATCAATAAAGTCCAGTCTAAGTCTAAGTCTCTGTAAGTCTAAGGTGTTATTGTAGCCGTGTGTTAAGATGGCGGGTCAGTAACGCATGGCGGTCATTCTTCAGGTACATCAACCACTCCTGCTCTCCCAACTGCATCACGGAGGTGGTCACTGTGGAGCGGGAGAACAAGATCGTCATCAGCTCCTGCAGACGCATCCAAAGAGGAGAGGAGGTAACCCAGCCATCCAGTCAACTAGTCAGTCAGTTGAACAGTCAGCCAACAAGGAAAGGAGGTAAACCAGTCAAGTAAACCAATTAGTTGACAAGTCTCTCTCTCTCTCTTTTTTTCTGTGTCTCTCTCTGTCTCTCGCTCAGCTCTCCTACGACTACAAGTTTGACCTGGAGGACGATCAACACAAGATCCCCTGTCACTGTGGAACGCTCAACTGTCGCAAGTGGATGAACTGACGCGCACCTCGACAAACACTCACACACTTCCTCCCGGGACGCGTTTCCTGACCGGAGGAGTGTGGTCGGCAGCTCTCCTCGTCTTGGTGCCGCGTTCAGCGGAGAGTCACGTCTTTTGATCATCACGAACGCAATGCTTCATCGAACCTATAGCGATGTAGACTTGTTTTTTTTCTTTTCACTGGCGGCATTTAGTCTTTTCTATGATTGGCTGTTTGTTTTTGTTTTTTTGTTTTTTTTGTTTGTCGAGTCCAACAGTGTCGGGGCGAGGGCAGGGGTCAGAGGTCACCCCGATCCGGAGGGTGGGTGTACCGAGCGGCCGCCGCCCCGCGTCCCGCCTTCAAGGGGGCTGGTCCTCTTTGGAAGGGAAGGAGGAATATTATCTGTGTACATACATTGAGCCGTTAGCAGGTGGACCGTGCTTTAGAGAAAGACGCAGCTTAACTCCAGAATGTATGCCGTTCTAGTTCCTGAAAGGGAGGATTATTAACTTGCACTAATAACCTGGAGACAAATTCCCGTCGAAGAAATACTTGATTCCATGATTCAGTTTTTGGTTTCCCCCCCCCCGCACCCACCGACCCACCCACCCACCCACCCCCGTCTCACTTAGTTCGCTCCCTCTCTCTCTCTCTCTCTCTCTCTCTCTTTTTTTAATTTTGTGTAAAATAAGAGATCTTTTGTATTTATTACTGAATGAAGCTATTTTCTAAACTGCAGGAGGTTTGGTGGCTAGAATTATGTAAATATCTGTATCGAAAACGAGGCGAGAAGCGCGTGTGTGTAGAGAATCTTGACCAAGAGCTACCTTGACCACATCCTCATCGTCATCATCATCACCACCTTCATCACGGTTGTCTGGAAGCTGTACCTGTTCGATCCCGCCGGATGGATTAGTATGTAAATGTGTACAGTATGTTTATAGAACAGAGTATTTTTGTTCAATTTTACCTTTTTTTTGTTTAAAGGCAAAAGAAAACAAATTCTGACCACTTGAAATAATTTCAAATTTAAGACATTTTAAGTGTTCTACGAAAAGTTCTTGTGTTTTTTTTCTGGCTTCCCCCGAGGGTCCGCCTCTTCCTGCCTGGCCACCCTGTCAATCAAACTCCCTTTTTTTGTGACAGATGGCTTCGCTTATGTTCCTATTAACATTTCTGGAGACGACGGCCCGGCCACACGCTTTATAAGGTAAACGGCGTCTCTGTTTATTATAAATGATGACATTTTGTGTGCGTGTGGCCCAGGTTTTTTTTCTTTTTTTTAAATCAGAGCTTTTGAATCTGGTAACTTGCCGTTTGTGGCCTGGAATAAAACTGGTAGTATCAGTTATTTTTTATTTGTAATTTTTTTTTCGTTTGGTGCACATAAAGATCTGTGGACTGTCCCCAAGTGGCTGTTGTAATATCTAGACACACACACAGCATGGCCGCGTCCCACAGTGTATATATCTAATCCTCACCCCCCACCCCCCCCCACACCTTTAGTCATTGTACATTTCCCCCCCCCCCCCCCCCTCTAACAAGCCACTGATCCAAGTCCTGGTGTTGAGTCGTAGAATCTATTGATGGACACATGAAGCCTTTTGAAGAAGTGTGACCTAATAATAATGTATCTTTTTGTTTTTGGGAAAAAAAAGTTGTGAATTTAGGATCATTTACAAAAAATAAAAATATTTTACATCTTGATCTCGTGGTTTTTGTAAGTCATTCCATTGTCCTCTAGTGGTCTGCAGACTATTTTCACCCAGTTCAACATAAAGTCTAGTGGTCAACTCAGCATGCAGACGGTTGCACCAGTAGAACGTAAGGTCGATCGTAAGTTTAGGTGTAAAGTTGATCTTAACCTTACGTTCGACGTAGTTAGTTTCAAACTAGCGCCGTTCTAAATTCAGGTTGCACCACCATAACTTAAGACGGAACTTAACTAGTAGTGCGTAAATTACCTAGGGTGAAATAAGTGTCGCATTTAATGACGTTTAGATCACATCAAGCCAATCATTAGTAGCTTACAATGAAAACAGGAAGTGTGACAGTAGCTACACTTGTGTTGAATGAAAACTTCCAGCATCCAATCTGGAGGAATAAAATAACATTTCTATCGTTATAAAGCTTCAACGTAAGTTGTCCGATCACCCTAGTTCACTGTAGGTTTGTGTCTGAAGATACTCGATGGTTTATATTTCACAATGAAGTGCTACTTACCATGAATTTGTTTTGTTAAAGCAATATTTTATTGTGTGGGCTATATAGGTAATAAATATAATATATAGGTCTGTAATTTTAAGAATTTCGTTGCGCCGAAATCTAAATCTCATATATAAATCGACATCGTCGTACAGGTCTAGTGGATTTAACCTGTCGCTGAGAATGCGTCGTCTTTGCAAGCCATACTCCAATTCGTTTTCTTCGTTTTGCAGGTTTTCTCTGAGCTCAAAGCGAAAAGCCATCTTAACGGATTTTTTTTGTATTTACGGCGGAGGTTACACCTACCTAGTAGCCTACTAGGTGTAACTTAAGGTGTAACTTAAGCCTACGTTGAACGTAAATGGTGTGGTGCAACAGTGTAACAATTAGTAGTTCGTAAACTCGAACGTAGTGCCAGTTTACGTTCAAACTAAGCTAAGATGGAACTTACGTTCAGCTGGTGCAACCAGCTGCAGGGGCGGACCACCCCCCCCGCCGGACCGACGACCGACGTGTCGTGACGGGCCGCCGCCGCAGCATGGGCCGCGCTGGTCAAATACATCACTTCAACATTTTGGCCTTTAAAAAACAAAAAACAAAACAAAAAATCTCCGAGTCCACCGGCCCGCCCCGGTACAGACTGCCAGTCCGAGCCCGGTGGTTAGTGTCGGATGTCGCATAGTAGTTAAAGTTAAAAAGTGATCCTAGGCGGCGGATATGACAGCCAAGGAGATGGATAACACCAACACCAGGCTGGGACTGGCACTGGTGCAGTTGCATCCATTTGGCTTGAGGGGGGGGGGGGGGGGGCGAGGCTAGCCCATTTTTAGAAGTTTTTTTACGTAAATTGCGTAAGTTACGCAATTTACGTAAGTTACGCAATTTACGTAACTTACGCAAATTGCGTAACTTATTGCGTAAGTTACGCAATTTACGTAACTTACGCAAATTGCGTAACTTATTGCGTAAGTTACGCAATTTACGTAACTTACGCAATTTGCGTAAGTTACGCAATTTACGTAACTTACGCAATTTGCGTAACTTACGCAAATTGCGTAACTTATTGCGTAAGTTACGCAATTTACGTAAGTTACGCAATTTACGTAACTTACGCAAATTTCGTAACTTATTGCGTAACTTACGCAATTTGCGTAAGTTACGCAATTTACGTAACTTACGCAATTTACGTAACTTACGCAAATTGCGTAACTTATTGCGTAAGTTACGCAATTTACGTAACTTACGCAAATTGCGTAACTTATTGCGTAACGTACGCAATTTGCGTAAGTTACGCAATTTACGTAAGTTACGCAATTTACGTAACTTACGCAAATTGCGTAACTTATTGCGTAAGTTACGCAATTTACGTAACTTACGCAAATTGCGTAACTTATTACGTAAATTGCGTAAGTTACGTAAATTGCGTAAGTTACGCAATAACTTACGCAATTTACGTAACTTACGCAAATTGCGTAACTTATTGCGTAAGTTACGCAACTTACGTAAATTGCGTAACCTACGTAAATTGCGTAAGTTATTTACGTAAATTGCGTAAGTTATTGCATAACTTACGCAATTTACGTAACTTACGCAATTTACGTAACTTACGTAAATTGCGTAAGTTACGTAAATAACGTAACTTACGCAAATTACGTAAGTTATTTACACAATTTACGTAATTTACATAATTTACGTAAATTGTGTAAATAACTTACGTAATTCGCGCGTCTTTTCTGGTCCGTCGTCATGGAAACATGAAGCCCTGCCAGTGGTGCGGCGTTTGGACCGGAGTGAAAACAAACGAAACGACACATCACTGTATACCACCAGTATGTGTGAAAACCACTGGCGTAGGTTTAGGGGGGGGGCGTACGGGACTAGTCCCATTCAATATTTTAAGATGACAAAATTGTCCCCCCCAATATTTCCGCGAACTCATTTTTGCGTTCCGACGGCCAGCACGGCAGTACAAGGCACCCCGTGATTTGAAAACCCAACACGCTGCACGCTACGCACGGGACGCGAGAGTCTCCAAGCAGATAAGTAGAGGCTGGCAGACAAACGCGCGGGTGTCGACGATAACAGTAAGTTACCGGGGCTGTCTGCCAATACATACCCCACAAAAGGCCAGAGTAAAACATTTTAATATTCCCTTTGCTCTTCAACATATACATGTTTGCCCCTTTTTGTACTTTATAGATCAGATATGCCACCCAAGAAGAAGAAGAAACAGGACATTAGACGCTTTTTCACAAAGCAGAGTGTAAGTAGTGCTAGACAAAAATAACCAGCCACACAAACTAGCAGTGGTAACGTTAGTGATCAGATTTAGATTGTACCGTGGAAAATAGTATTAACTAGTGATAGTATATGTTACCACCCAGGATATTGTTACAGCTAAACCTAGCTTTTGTAATCTTTCAACCAAGGTTAGAAGCATTGATTAGGGGTGTGCAGCACGGATAGTGGCATAAGTTGCTCTATCATGATAGAATGCTAACGTTTCCTTACCAAATCACTGAATGTTAAGCTAGAATCTTACACTCACAATAAAGTGGATCTGAGCTATTTCGTTTCTATATTCTGTAATGTATTGGTGAGTGTAGTAGCCTATACAATGCAGATAAATAAAAGGGAGACCACTAAATTCACAGTTTAATGAAGAACTGTCATTGCATTGTTAGACATGAAAAACGTGTAAATATGTAAATAAGTTAACACTGTTGGTCATTCAAATATAATGTTTATTTTTATTTTTTGTATTAATAAAATCCAAACAACTATCGTGTACAATATGGTAGGAGGGTTAAACTTGCTAGCCATAGGATAGGTTACAAAATGAATGAACCATTTTGTATGCAGGAAACGCAGCATCAAACCACTACCAATGTAGAGCAGGCTGAGGAAACACCATCAGGGACCAGGTGAGGTTATAATTAGTCGATGTCACATTCTCAATTCATTTGGAGTCATCAGCATTGCTGTTTTGTTTTAGGATGCTCAACCAATCATCATATTTATTCCAGCATGGGTTATTTTATGTATAGGAAACTCAGTGACCCAGTACAGATGCTTTCGGGCATGTTGAGGGAGACACAGCTGGACCTTCAGGGCTTCAGGTGAGGTCTTAATGAACTGAATTATCAAAGCAGCAAGGAAGTTTTAGGACGTTTAGAAAATGATGACCCTACGTTAACTTATTTGGTCATTAATGGGAGGGGGGTATGCGTTCAACACATCATGGAATATGCATTCAATGCATCATGTAATACAAACATGATGTGTTGAATGCATGCTATGATACATGTGCATTTGATTCATTAGTCCATAATTCCATTACATATGTCAAACAGTGGGTACTACATAATTATTGTCGTCTGCACACATTTCTCTCCACGCGGGTAGAGTAATATAAACGCAAGAGGCTATTGTTTAAACTAAACGAAAACAAGAACGAATTACAGTGTTCTCAGTAAAAGTGTCCCCCCTAAAGCTGAGACCAAACCTGCGCCCTTGCTCAGCACCCCTAAAGCTCTGACCCTAGAATCGCCCCTGATGACAGGTCATGGGGGGGGGGGGGGGGGGGGAATGGCCAGGGCCGAATTTTGTTCCCAGTCCGACCCTGACCAATACCAATGGGAAATCATTTATACTTTATCTGTATTAAGCATCAAATGTTTCCACAATGACATAATGAAGATGTACTTCTTCGAGGCACCATTAAATAAATGATTCAGTTTGACAGATATAGGCTGGTGGCTATTATAGCTTAACGTTGACGTCGTACGCAGCCAAAATGATTTTTTGGTTTCATTTCCTCCGGTCCTCGTCTCGAGCTTCTCGCTCAGCCAATCACAGCGCAGTGCGTTCCTTCGCACGAGCGCTTAATTGAGTTCGCCTGTGTGGCCGCAGCTCTACACATCACACCGCTGGCAGCGTTTCATTTCCCAGCAATGAAAACAAGTTCTCATTTAAAACAAACTTTTATTGGTTAAGAAACAGAAAGTGACCATGAAACTTCCCATTGAGAAGAATAAAGCACATCACTTGATTTTTCCACATTCAATAATTCGGAAATTCAGCACTGAAGCCCTCAAACCGATTTCTTGGAAAGACAAAAAAAAACAAACAAATTCAGGACATATTTAAGAAGGATGTTTGCATAACTTATATCATCAATTTAAAAATACTGTAAGTCTGTTTCATCGACCTGAAATGTACAGAGTGGTTTTAGACAGTTGCATGAATGAATATGTTATGTTTTACATCACACGTTGGGTGCCATGCTGCTTCCACAAGTCATCAAATAAATGTCAAACAAAACAAACAAAGAGAAAAACAAACCTTTACAAACATCGCTAACACAAACCATTGAAATGATGTCGTTATCTCTACCTTTAATACTTGGGTAAAATACACCAGCGGGGTCTCCAGCCACCCAGAAACCGTCTCCAGTCACGTTGTATAGGACTACAGATTATCATAACACTACAAATCTATGCATAAACATAATGGAACGACTAAATTAATAACATCGGTTGACATCGCTCCCGTCGAGGCGACGCCAACCGATCAAAAAATACTGTCAAAATCAATTATACCAATTAGCAACTAGTGGGCGCCGTTCACAGTAAAACAGGTGCCTGGGTGACGTCATTAAATTAAATAACACCAATCACTGCCTAGCTGCCTGGACATCAGAGCGGTTGTCATAGCAATTAACAAAACTGAAAGACTAGTGATTTTGCTGGTGAACAGACGACTTCAGTTCAGGAGCCAATTAGGAAAAAAAGCCGTCTGTGCGTTTTCTTAAACTACTGACCACACCCCCTGCTGGTACTGACCACACCCCCCGCCTCCACCTGGAGGCCCGGTCGCCATGTGATGATTGTCTAGCGGAGGGTCGCGTTGCCGCGCGTCCCGCAGCCGGTCGCCGACGCTCGCATGGACGACACCCTGAACAGACCGCCACACCCACTTCAGCCCAACCCTGAACACGCAGCGCCACTCGAATGATTCAACGCTAAAATCACACGATTGACAGTGTGATACTGTACATAGAGCTGTGGTATATAGAGCTGTGTACCTCTCATTAGTGGTATCCAGACTCCCCCCCCCCCCCCCCCCCCCCCACGACGCATTATGAAAGTAACCCAGTTGACCCATCAGTCCTGATGATTGATCTCACCAGGGGGGGCCAATGAAATTAAAATCCTGATTCCGACAACCAAGTCTCACCTCTATTGCACAGTAGACAGTAAAAAGACAAGTACAAAAAAACTAAATGAAATGTTGAATGGTATAGAGAATAAGATTATTCTGCAGATAGGGGGGGGGGGGGGGGGATTGCTGGTCAGTCAGGGTGTTTCTCAACTGACCGACCAGCAGGAGAAACCCCACAGACACAAGCTTACCGGGATGTAGACTCCTGGTCTGAACCCCGGCCTCCTGGTTTGTAAAATGAGACGGGAGAGCTCTCCTGCTGGTGGTTCACTTTCATTGTATGATGGATTATGAAACGGCCAATGGGAGCGCAGCAGTCTGTGTGTGCGCGTCCTCTCCCCGCGGTCCACCGATTATCGGATGAGAGCAGAATTAAAAGAATAAAAATCTATTAGAAAGAGAGTCTGCCCTCTTCCCTCCTTTTCCTCACTCAGCCTTCGCTGTAAAAAATAACGCATGATTGTCTCCCCCGAAGGGTCAAGGGTCGCGTGACAGGTCGCCGTCCACTTTCTTGTTTCCTTGTGTCTTTTCCTTGTCAAAGGTGTGTGTGTGTGTGTGGGGGTTAAAGGTCACTGAAGAGAGAGAAGGACTGCAGCCAACACTGCACAATTTGCAGGTTTTCTGTGTGTATGCATTACTGTGTGTGTGCGTGTGTGTGTGTTTTATGGTATGGAAGTGGCTCTGAGCCGATCTCTGAGCTGCAGTTCTCCTTCCTGGCCACAGGGGGCCACCCTGCGGTACCCCCCCCCCCCCCTTAGACAGTGACACTGTGTGTGTGTGAGACGTCATCAACGTCAGCCGTCCATCTGCCACTGCTGAGGCTGGGAGCCGTCGCATATCGCCATGGCAACGTAGCCCTTTGGGCCAACGGGCCGCAACACAGACAGACACTGACCCACAGACACCTGGTAGAGCCGGTTCGCCTTCTAGAGGGAGAGAGAGAGAGACATAGAGAGAGACAGACAGAGACACAGACAGAGAGAGAGAGTAAAGTTCTATACTGTATATATATTTGTGTGTGTGTGTGTGTGTGTGTGTGTGTGTGACGGACCCCCAGGGTCCACTGCTGGGAGCCTCCTGATCCGTGGCACTTCATGAGTCTGGGCAGGTCGGAGGTCCGCACCTCGGACACATCCAGACACAGCAGGCCGGCCAGGACCAGCTCGCTGTCCTCGTCATACGACCACTCCTACACAAACACACACACACACACACACACACAGAATTATCATTTGACTAGGGCTGCAACTGCCATTATTTTCATAGTCGATTAATCTAACAATATTTTTTCGTCTAGAAAATGTCCAAAATAATAATCGCCATCACAAGTGACCAGAGTCTAAAGTGATGTCTTACATTTGCTTGCTTAATCTGACAAGCAGCCAAGAGAAACTCAAGTATTCATGTTATAATGATCCATGAACCAAAAATCTGAATTTCTGAAGCACCAAGCAGCAAATGTTTGTGTATTTGTACTTAATGATCAATGACCTCAATGATTGATCGATTATAACGGTTTGATTCGATTCATTTTCTGTCAATTAATCGACTGATCGCTGCAGCCCTAGAAACTAGAGTTTATAATTGTACACCACATGACCGTTGCCATGCCATCGGCCGTGGCTCACCTGCTCGGGGTCTCTGAGGTCACATGGTCTGAGGACCACGGCTCCCCCCTTCTGACTGGCCCTGCCCTGTGCCACCAGACAATGGCCGGTTGCTAGGTTACGCAGCTGTGGGCGGGGGGTGGGGGTGAACACAGAGAAACATAAATAAACAATTCGACATTTAGCGCTGTAAATATTATAAATAACTAATGACAGTTAGCATCAGTCAGCGAGTCTTTCATAACAACTAATGCTAATAACTAGTTAGCATTCGTCAGTGAGTCCTTAGCGTTAGCTTGCGGTTGCGGCGTACCCGTCCTCGCTGCAGCACCGTGGGCCGGCGGAGGCCCCCCTTGTTCACAAACATCTGAGGCTGCTGCTGGTTGCCGTTGGCGCCCAGCTGCATCTCGGGGTAGATGGTGTCCAGGTACCAGCGGAACGAGCGGCAGTTCAGCCGCTGCCGCAGCGCCTGCCGCTCGCTGATGTCGCCGTAGGGACGGTCGCGCAGCTCCGGGCGCAGGGAGAAATACTGCTCCTGATTGGACGAGAGGGGACACACGACACACCAGGGGGCGGGGTCAGTGGACTGTCAGGGCCAAGGGGATTGTTCCCAGTGCCGTCTGTTTGTCCACTTGATTATTCTGTAAGTAGACGGTAGTTATACTAACTCATGTGTACTAGTGTGTGTTTGTCCCGCCCCTTAACCTCCCAGCTGTCACTGGTTTGTGATGCAGACTGTCTCGCCCGTCACAGTACCGCCCTTGAACCTCCCAGCTGTCTCTGGACCGTCTCGCAAGGAGACATCACTAACGAGAGACCGACTCGTGAAAGAGTGATTTGTTGTAAGTGAATTCGATTTTCTGTGAGGATTCAGTGTTTTATATGCATTATGAGTGTTCAGGTGTGTGTATGTTTGTGTGTTTGTGTGAACATGGGTGTGTGTGCATGTGTGTATATTTATATATATATGTGTGTGTGTGTATACTTTGTACTCGTCCATCCAGACGTGCGCGAGCCGCAAGGAGTTGTGTGCCATGGTGTCCTGTCCCCCGGGCGAGCCGTAGGGCCTCCTCTTCCTGAAGATGTGGCCCACCCTGGAGCAGGGGACGATCAACAGCTGGCCCCCACACATCCAGATCTGGGAGGGAGAGCCAGAGAGGGAGAGACAGAGAGAGACAGAGACAGAGACAGAGACACACACACACAGACACAGAGAGACAGAGAGGAGAGACATGAGGCAGCGATACAGAGACATTTGATAGGGCTTGTACATCAGAACGCGATTTTTTGTTGGCGATTCCTATAATGACAAATCATTTCACGATGAATTACTAAACAATGACCAAAAAAAACCCGGCGCCGGTCATTGTTATGACCGGCGCCTAGCAGGGCGTCGTTCTCGCTCACCCTGAAGGAGATCTCGAGGTTCTCCCCGCCCCAGATGTCCATGCCGGCGTCGTATTGGCCGAGCTCGTTGAAGTACTTCCTGTTCATGGCAAACAAGCCCCCAGCCATGGTGGGCGACCTGGGAAGAGAGAGAGAGAGAGAGAGATGTTAGTTAGCTCTGTTGTCAATGTCAAGTCAAACAACAGCAATGTTGTTACTGTGTACTACACAGCCATTTAGCAAACACTTTCGAACGAATTCAGATATAGGTCAGTGTATTAGTTACAGACCAGAACAAACCATGACAAGATTTTTGAAAAGACTCATTTCAATGTTTTCGTATCATCTGTCGTCTGAAGGTAGAGACACACCAAACCCACGTTAGGAACTAGAGGCCGACTGCCATCCAGATTAATGATTAAAAATTCAGGGTTACATAAAGACATAGCTAGGCTGGTAGATGGTAAATGGACTGCATTTATATAGCGCTTTCTCATAGGTATGACTCATAGGTATGCTTTACAATTATTGCCTCACATTCACCCATTCATACACACATTCATACTCCGACGGCGGGTCAGCCATGCAAGGTGACAGCCGGCTCGCCGGGAGCAGTTAGGGTGAGGTGTCTTAGGTGTGTTAGATGTTCCACTCTAGGCAAAAAGACAGACAAAATTCACAATCCCAGACCCTGGAGACATTGTCTCAGCGGCTGACCGACCTGAAGGCCCCCGCCGCTCCATCGGGCCCCTTGAGCTCGGAGGGGGGCACCGGGTCCCACTTGAAGTGCAGGCCCCAGTTGAAGCCGCCGCGGACGATGGGCGACGGCGAGTACACCAGCGTGTCGGCGGAGATGATGTCGATGACGGGGCACACGACGGTGCGCTGGTCGCCCTGCAGCAGACCCAGCAGGGGCTGCAGCCACGCCGTGTTCACCTCGCAGTGGCTGTCCAGGAACACCAGCACCTCGCCTGGTGAGAGACACACACACACACACACACACGCACACATGCATATTAAAGATACATTAGCCCCTTGAACACATGAATGTCGTAAAATGTAATTTTTAAGATTAATGGAATGGGTTAATGGAACTGGATGAAGACACACACAGATACATAGATACACACACACACACACACACACACACACACACACACAGGGATACAGATACACACACATACACACAGGGATACAGATACACACACACACACACACACACACACACACAGAAACACACACTGGCAGGGGTGTGGGCCTCTTCTATGCAGGCTGTATTAAGTGTTCCAAGATGTAAGGGAAACATGTTACAGATTAGGACCTATGCAGTGGTGACTATTCTGTCTGTATTACACTGCTTTGTTGAATACTCGATTCTGATTGGTCAATTACGGACATTCGGAGGTCTGTTATTTTGTGAATAGCAGACCGCTGCTAGTCATAATGTCCCGCTTACGTAGTGTATATATACGCAGGGTAGGGTTGGGATGTAAGGGGACATACCGGTGGCATGGGAGGCTCCTATCATGCGTCCTCGGATGAGACCTTCCCTCTTCTGATTCCTCACCAGTCGTACCTTCGGCTGCAGCTGCTCCCTGACGTAGCGGTCCAAGTCCTCCTTCAGGTCCTCTGGGAGGCAGAAAAGAAAGAAAGAAAGAAAGAACAGAACAGACAAAGATGTTAGTTACTTTGGCGTGACGCCCATTTTGTACGCATGACCGTATCTTTGTGTACCTTGTGTCCATCTGTGAGCAACTTCTACTTCATCCCCTGCATACTTCTCTAAAGCCAACATCTGTTCCGTTACTCCCTACAAAACTTTGGCGTCGGATCTAACGGGACCGGATGGGTGTCATCCATTGCGTAATCAGTTTGGTCATTAGTCCCATTAGTCCCGCGTGTGTGCGTGTGTGCGTGTGTGTTTGACCGCACCCAGCTCGCTGTTGTCGTCCACCAGGATGATCTCGTGCAGCAGGTAGGCGGGCGTCCGGTCCAGCACGCTGTGCACCGTCCGCAGCAGGGCGGAGAGCGCCTCGTTGAAGAAGCAGATCACCACGCTGGCCGACGGCAGAGCCAGGGGGTACACTTTGTCCCTGCACCTGGAGATAGGGGGGGGAGGGAGGGAGAGAGAGATATACAGAGGACCAGAGAAAGAGAGAGAGGGAGACAGACCACACGGACAGAAAGACAAGGAGTAGGGTGTTTAAAAGCATCTTTTAGCAGTTTTAGACTTTGAATCGTGTTGAACATTCACACATACACTCACTCTCCAGAGGGAGCGTGAACGAGAGATACTTTTGTGAAAGTGAGAGGATAAAGAGGGAGAGAGAGAACTAGAGAGAAATATAGTGAGACAGAGAGAGAGAGAGAGAGAGAATAAAGGGGAATAGGGAGAGAGAGACACAGCCCTTACTGAGAGTCTCTGGTGTCTGGCAGGTCGCGGTGGGACCCCAGCCTGGTGGAGATGAGGACGTTAAAGGCGTGGCGGTGGTAGCCCACATCCCTAAGCCTCTGGTCCGCCTCGCTGAATATCATACCTGCACACACACACACACACACACACACAACGACAGAGAGACAGAAAGAGAGAGAGAGAGTTACTTGGCGTTAAAGTGGGTGTGTCCTTCAGGTAAACAAGTAACAAACATGTTATAAAGTGATATAAAACATGCTAGGTAGTGTGGGATTGTGTGCAGTTGCCCTCTGGTTGCCGTGGAAACATGGCGACCACTTATAAAGTGGGGTCGGGTGGGACATCGTACGACGGCGGCTGGCGCCACAACTCACCCATCTCTGGCGACAGCTCCCCTCCCTTATTGGCCACAAACGCCCCTCGCCCCGCCTTCTGGCCGCCAGGGCCCCTGGTGATTGGCTGCTGGAGTGGCCTGTGGTTCCTGGGCTGCACGGGGGTCCTGGCCTGGCCAGGGTCAGCCCCCATGTTGAAGTAGAGGAAGAGGAGGAGCGACCAGGTGGCCGAGGTGAAGAGGCAGCCATAGCAGAAGTACCTCAGAGTCACACTGGCCATGGTGGCCGAGAGAGCATCCTTTTACATTAGACTGCTGGATAGAGAGAGAGAGAGAGAGAGAGAGAGAGAGAGAGAGAGAGAGAGAGAGAGAGAGAGAGAGAGAGAGAGAGAGAGAGAGAGAGAGAGAGAGAGAGAGAGAGAGAGAGAGAGAGAGAGAGAGAGAGAGACTGCAACTCATTTGGGTGTTCACAAACAGCTGTTTTTCATTCTCTTAACCCCACACACACACACACAGACATGCACACACACACACACACACACACACACACACACACACACACACACACACACACACACAGTGTGTGTTTGAGACAATAGCAGGAATGGGAATGCGGTGAGAATGGACCTCAGCTTCACTGTGGCCTCCTACAAGGACTGTGTTTAATAAAGCCTGTGTGTGTGTGTGTGTGTGTGTGTGTGTGTGTGTGAATTAAGTCGGTGCGGATCACACACAGAAAGAGAGAGCGAGAGAGCAAGAGAGAGAGAGTGAGAGTGAGAGTGAGTGAGAGAGCATAGTTACTCTGTATCCCAAACTTCAGAACATATGAAACATATCAATGTATGTCCATCACTGCAGCCCTTGTGAATCACACACACACACACACACACACACACACACACACACACACACACACACACACACACAGTGTAGTGTTACATGTGTGGGGCATCGTGTGTTAGCAGAGACTTGATCTGAGCCCAGACCACAGAGCAAAGGTTTACTAGAGACGGTGAAACATTACCTCCTGGAGACCATGGGACTGGGCAATCATAAACACCAATAAATACTACTTTATTGCAACTTTTTTTTTTTTAATGGTGGCCCCTTCAAATATTGTCTTGCCGAATCTGCCCTTCTGTACCTCGGTTCGTAGAAATTGACAACCATAACTGAAAAAGGTTTAGAAGAAGTAAAACTGGCTTTCAGTAAAACTTTTCAGTCACTGTTAATGTAAAGTGTGTGTGTGTGTGTGTGTGTGTGTGTGTGTGTGTGTGGGGGGGGGGGGGGGGTAGAAAGTAGGGGACAAATCAGCAGAAACCTGAATGAATGGTTTGAACAGGAAACATTTTAGTCAAAGCAGCACTCTGAAATTAAATGACAGCCGTCAGCAAATTAATTCTTCATCCAAAGGACTTTGCGCAGCAAAAAATAACATCTGCAGACGTATCGTCTCTCTACTCCACCGACATGTAGGAAATCCTAATCTATTCTAGTTCACTGTTGGAAAAGCATAGCATATAATATGTTATAAACGGTTATCAACGCTCGTCTTCTGTAGACGTCATGGTATAGTGTTGGAAATGAGGCCAGACACAAGCAATCAATAATGAGTTTCTATATGTATTAGTCATTAGATGTGTCCTATCCACTATCCTATAGCTATTGGAAATACGACCGGAGACAGACGATCAATAAATCAGACTATTGATAGTATAGTCATTAGTAATTAACTATGAACTGCTCAAACCGGTGACATAATAGTATTACATTTACTCTGCAACTTTGGTGGTAGTGTGCGCATGCTCAACCCAGACACCATCCTCACACACACACACACACACACACAGAAAACAACATTGTTATTACAACATGGTTATTACATAATGCGTGTGAGGCTGTTGTCAGGATGACACTGAAACGGTCTTTATCCATTTAAGTATATATATATATATATATATATATATATATATATATATATATATATATATATATATATATATGTCCTCTGGTTTCCTCTCCAGGCTGTTGCCATGTAAACGCCATGCAAGGCTAAGGCTTGGCTAGCTCGCTACTGTAAGTCGGGTTAAATGGATAAAGACCGTTTCAGTGCAATGAGATGGATATGGTGAAGCAGTCACCCACCGCCATCCTGACAACAGCCTCACACGCATTACGTAATAACCATGTTGTAATAACAACGTTGTTTTCTGGCTGTTTTTTAACCACAACATGTTAGCTTAGTTAGCAACAACGTTAGCACCGTCCGGACCTCATTATGGTGACCGGCAAGGACTATAAGATGAACAGCATTTCATCTCAGTGTGGTGAGCCCTGGCTGGTGAGCTGGCTGGTTTACCTGGCTGGTTTACCTGCTGGTTCTGGTCAGAAGAGGTGCCAACGTCTCTCCTTCCGTGGCTCAACTGCGTTGGGATTCTCAACACATCAGCAACGCAAGTGGACCCCCCAGATGATGAGCTCCTGGCCGAACCGACACCAGGACCTGGGTTCAGGACCACCTCCGGACCGGCATGGCTGTCGAGACGTGGTTTTGGGTCCAGGGGAACCAGAACCGGGTCTGGTGTCACGTCCACACCACCTGAGACCAGAGGGAAGCGAGCCTGCGGTGCGTTCGAAGCGAGCCGGGAAAACTCAGCACTGGGAGGCCACGCCCACTCCCCGCCAGCACCACGTGACCACTTCCAGAAGGAAGACTTTATTATGTATTATTTCTATTATTATTATTATTATTATTATTATTACTATTATTATTATTTATTTCATCCCATTATTTCAGCATTTGCAGCCTTGATGGGAGATGAGATCAAATACAAACGATGAGCACACGCAAATAAACTGTTATTAAATATCTTGTGAATACAAAAATTGCCTAATTACCAAAACTGCCTAATTAGTGATCGGGCGGAGCTGAGCACCACTTATTACAAATTACCATTTAAGTGTCTTTACACTGTTCAGATGAAACATACTTTTAATGTAAAAGCCTTCAAAGTACTTCTTCACATTCTCAGTGTTAGTTGCAAGTAAGTCATTAATAGTGCGCAAAATGATAAGTACATGCACTTAAACCTGAGTTTGTACCAAAATGCACAATAACATTTTTACAGCAACAAAATTAATGATTGATGTGGCGGCGTGTATGCATTAGCGCAAGTTAGGTTGGCTTTCACATGCCTTCACAATAAAAAGCTAACAAATAAAACAAAAAACTGTTACAGCAAATAAATTCTATGGCAAACTTCAACCCCTAAATATTACATCACACACACACACACACACATAGGCACGTGTATTGTTTTCTTAATTAATAAATAAACATAAATAAATATAAATAAATAAATATACATTTTAAAAAAAGTAAGTAGGCCTACAAGCTGCCAACAAAAACAACAACAACAACAATAACTGAACTGAATTTGATCTGTAGTGGTTAACATCTCAAAAATCATAATTTCATATAATAAATAATTCTATTAGTACAAAGACATCAGTATTATATATTTGGTTGGCAATTTTTGCTCCCAAGCTATTGTGACAAATATCTCTGCTTCCCAGCTGGTGTGTAGACAGCGTTAACATGTAATAATTAGTCTTATTAGTCAAAGGGTTAGTAGTCTTGTGTCAATAAGCATTTTAAGCTTTAAATGATGGGTTTGTGTCCAGATGGGCTCATTTACCAAAATGTAAACACATATTA